>JAGKTI010012053.1:0-18553 GCA_018397915.1 Birgus latro | reverse complement strand
AGGGAAGGGGAGAGTGGGGTAAAGTAAGTGTAAGGGAAGGGGAGAGTGGGGTAAAGTAAGTGTAAGGGAAGGGGAGAGTGGGGTAAAGTAAATGTAAGGGAAGGGTAATATAATAATAATGATCAGGTCTTTTGATTCTCAAGAGCACCAGTTCTTCCAAAGGGAATTCACTAGTGCTCAACACACAAACATTATTTTTACAATTACTGTACAAGAATTGTGACATCTCTCATGTACAAGACAAACTTCATCAGTAAAAAAATATATGAAAGTGGCAGTAATTAAAACCCTATAATCATCCATCATAGTACCTCTCTCCAGGTCATAGCATTTCAGAGGTCTCATACAGTTTTCAACAGAAGGGAGTTCTCATGGACAATGGAAATCTATTATATAATCTAGGGGCTCTATACACAAAAGAACGATCAGAGAAAGATGACTGGTGAATGGCTCCAGGCTCATCGAGACAACAGGAATCATCTTCACTATGTAACATCACACCTCGGCGTGCCGATGGGAGTTTTAGCAATTCAGCAAGATACTTCGGTTCACCAAACCTACAGTTTCACTTGCAACTTAGGTACACCTGAGTCTGTCAGATCCAGCTTTAAAAAAATGCTGTAGTGTCACACATGTTTCATAAAATGAATTCCTGAATATCCTACAATGTATTAGGTCTTATCAGTTACAAAATTATGCAAATAAATTTTGATTCACTTGACATATTAAAAATTAAAAAAGTAAAAAAAAATGTCAAACCAGAAAGACTTTTTTTTTTTGAGAGTCGCCATACACAAAAACAAGGAACACTATGTGCCTAGCACTTGTGTAACAACTTGAGGGATGGTGGTCCTACATTATGGACATAGTAGATCCCACACAGCATAAAAACAACCTGCAAATTCGGAGTGAAAAAATCCCCCTGCTCAGGTACACCTGGGTCTCACAGACCCTACATACAATTCTGAGTGGTATTTTGCAAAAACACAGACACACACGAAAGCAACCCCCCTACCCCCTGCATGGGCACAAAAAGTTAGGAAGCTATTGGGAAAGACAGGGATCCCAAGCATCTATAAGTTACTGAACTATAGCACTGAAAAAATCGCCAGGGGACCAAAGATAAGCCATGCTGCCCTGTTCAACACAGACTGAACTTTTATTAGTATATTATTTGAGAGACCAATCCACAGTGAATTAAACTAATCAACACGAGACAAGACCACTGCATAAACAAATGTTTATTCAGGAATTTTCTCACAGGGTACAGATTTCTGATATGTAAGTTACACCCTCTGACAACTTGATATGTTCCTTGTAATTTAACCTTGAAATAAAATAAACACCCAGATTTCAAAGAGAACTGACTGGATGAAGCTGTGACACCAATGTTCGAAGCCAGGGCATTATCAGTGTCATCACCCCTTCTGTGTTCCTCTGATGATGATGATCTCAGTTTTACCATCATTCAGCTTCAGATTCCTCCTAGCCATCCAAATCTTAATATCAGACAACATTCAAGCGTAGCTTTAGTATCACTGATTTCTGACATCTTACCGTAGAGCTGGGTGTAGTTTCGTTTCGTTTTTGAAGGCTCCAACATGCTTGCATGCGTCGGCCTTGGTCACCTAATGGCGGCTCTCCATGCTGCTCGATCTTTGGCAGCCTCCCTGTTCAGTCCCTTAACCCTTAAGTCACACTTAATGACCTCGTCCCATGTCTTTCTCGGTCTACCCTTCCCAACCCCTCCCCCAATATTAACACTTCTCACCCTCTGTACCCAATTATCATCCCCCAGCCTCTCCACATGTCCAAACCACCTCAGCCTACCTCTCCTCAACACAACACCAATACACTCCAGTCCCATCCTACCTCTCAACTCTTCTATCGTAAACCCAGCCTCCCCAGGCCTTGCAAGCAGGGACACACTGCACATCCACCTAATCATTGTCATTTTTGTACGTTTAAATCTGCGAATATCCTCTTTCTTTACTGCCCAGGCCTCACTACCATACAGCATCACACTCCTAACACATGCTGCATACAAAGACCCCTTAGCACATAAGGAGAGTCCTCTCAATGTCAGGAGAGGCAACAGCTCCCTGCTGCTCTTTTATATATATGCTCCACAAGGAGTGGCAGGGACCAAACAAGATTGCTGACACCCTAAAGCTGCCTCAGTCCATGGTCTCAAGTCATATAGATATTGTATGTTATAATTATATACTGTGTAGCAGCCGTGGCTCAGTGGGTTAGAGCGCTCCGCTCTGGCCGTAGGGTCGGAGGATCGAATCCACCCAAGGGTCATTGGTAGACATCAGGAAGGGCATCCGGTCATAAAATGCTACACGCTCCAATCCAAAAAGGCCGACGCATGCAAGCATGTTGCAGCCTTCAAAAACGAGACGACGACGAAACGAAACGAATTATATACTGTGTCGCCGACGGTGCCTTCCCTAATTGCTCAACGTCTTAACTAGAGCAAGGGAGCTTATCATGGAGGAAATGGGAGTGTTTCCTTGCTCTATGCGTTAATGACCTGGACGAAGCAAAGTAACCTCTTCACCGCTCCTTCATTTGCAGTGAGGCTCTCAATCTGTGGAAAGACCTTATGGATAAGCAAGGTATGGAGACCAAGGAGGGCTTCAAGGCCAGCACCGGCTGGTTTGTGTGTTTCAAGGCTCACATAGGCTTTAAACATATGACCATGCATGACAAGGCTGTAAGCACAGGCCACATAGTGGCTGAGCTCTCTCTTACACAGCTCAAGGCTAGTATAGACGTGGGGGAATACTCTCCTTAGCAGGTCTAAAGTTTTGACGAAATGGGCCTGTTTTGGAAGTGGATTTCAAGGAAAACCTATTATCAGCCAGAAGAATGATGCATGCCTAGGTTCAAGGCAGTAGAGGACTACCTCACCCTCCTCCTCAGTGCCAATGCAGAGGGGGACATGAGGCTCAGGCTGCTTCTCATGTACCACTGGAAGAACCCATGGGTTGGCAGGGTTCGGTTAAAAAAGGAGAACCTTGGGGTTATTAGGACAGTAACCCCTGGACCTGGCTCATCTTCACACTCTGGCTGTCATACATGGCAGGGTACGTTTCCCCTCCTCATACTTGCACCATTCATGCCACCTGAAGCAACCTTGCCAACCATTTTCTCCTGTTAGTGGACAATGCCCAAAGCCCACCCTACATACATGGAGGACTGGGTGGATAATATCAAAGTGGTGCACCTGTCCCTCAACACATCATCACTGCTGCAATCTATGGGCCAGGGCATCACCACGACCTTCAAGGTGCACTACCTTCACTGCACCATGGAGCAGATGGTGAGAGTGAGTGACTCTGGGCAAGAAACACGGTGCAGTGCTTTTGTAAGAAGTTTCACATCAAGCACACTGCCAAGCAAACTAAACTGTGTCTGGTGCAAAGTGTGTGTACTCCCTCATGGGGTTTCTGGCAGTCAAAAGAATCTGTTGAGACACTGACCTCTCACACAAAGTTGGATTTGTGGAGGAAGATATGCAACACATTCTGGACAGCCACAATGAGCAGAGGAGCTCACTGAGCTCAAGAAATGAGTGGCAGAGGCACCTTCGTGTTCTCGACACTAAAACATTTAAGGAGCTCCCTGCAGTAATGGACAGGGGCATTGCATTCATCCAGGATGAGGACCTGAACCCAGCAAGGAGTTACACATAACTGCATGACACTGAACAACACCTGAAGGTGTACAGCTGCTCCAGGCAGCTAATAAAACGGCAGCATGCCAGACCAGCATTACTTCCTTCTCCCCTGCCTGCAGCATCATGGAAATGTAAATGTTCCCCCGAGCTAGACCTTATTAGATCATATAGCCCTGCTAGGTGACAGGAGGATGCTACCCCTCCCGGCATGGCTCAAACTCACTACCCCCTGGTCCCAAGTCCGAGACTCTACCACTGAGCCACCCTGCCCCCTAAAGCAGCACCGCCGAAGAATGCCAATAACGAGTGGTGTGCAAATGCAATATCCTATGTCACCTACTTCCGTGACGTCCGTCATCTTCATCAGAGTCTGGCACACCTGTGTGCATATTTATCACTCCACCCTACTCTCCATTGGCTTCACCATACCATATCATTCTCTCTTGGCCTGTGCAGTAACCACTGAACAATAAGTCCTTCATAGGTCAAACTATCTGTAGGGTAGTTTGACTTAACAAATTTTCTGACACCCTCCCCCCCGGATGACGACGACGATGACTATATTACCCTGCCCCCCAATAGTTGCAAACTATATATGATGACTACTCGTTTATTAACACTAAACTAAAGATGCATTTAAAGCATTAAAAATAAACAATAAAAACAATTTAGTGCATGTCATAGGCCAGGCTAGGCTAGGAGGTTCCTAACGTGGAAGAGTGCAACAGTCATTAAATCTTGTAAATTTCTGCACTTATTTACTTCACTTTACAATCAATTAAACAAAAAAGTAACACCTGGAATATAATAAACTAAAATGTAGCACTGGGAATATATCATCATTTGCATCTTTCCCACCCTAGGGCAGGGTGAGGAGTAGCAATGTCCAGACAGCCTAAGTTTGCCCAGTTCAATGGGCCACACTTTCATTCACTCATCATTCAGGTCCACGGAATTCTGGCTCCATCAGATTGGAGGGGGGGGGGGGAACCAAGTTCTGTGGCTTCACATACACCAATCTGATATAACCAATCCAAATGCTGTCACATTAAAATGGGGGGCCAAATCCCTGGTTATACATTTCTCTGCACAAAATTCATCCATCCAGTTCGGTCTCTTGTCGGTCCCTTAGCCTCACCAACATCCATACCTCTCTACCTCACACACTCATCCACCATATCCCTCCATCTTCTTCTTGGCCTACCTTGCCTCCTCCCTCCTTCAAATTCACTCAGATATACCTTTTTCACCACTCTATTGTCATCATTCTCTTCTCTCCACATGACCATACCATTTCAGTACACTCTCTCCGATTCTGTGTCCACAGACTTCCTCATGCTGCATCTTTCACGAATCACATTATTCCATATCCTATCCACTCTCCATACTCCACATACAATCCTCAGCAGTCCCATCTCCACTGCTCTTATTCCTGACTTTTCATTTTCATGCCACACCACAGTCTCACAGCCGTATGTTAAAGCTGGCATTGACACTCCTACTTGTAAACCTCTTGCAGCTGCACACTCAAGCTTCTATTTCTCATCAAGGCCTCCATAGCACCAGCTACTTTCCTTCTCTGTCACTCTACTTTCCATTTCTTTTTCATATTTTCCTCTCTTTTCTATCACTGTATTCAGGTATCTGAACTCCACAAATTCCAGTCTCTCTCCTTTCACTGTAACTTCACACTAGGGAGACATCTTTCTCAATAATCATCACTTTACTCTTTTCTACATTTTCTCTCAAGGCACGACACTCACAGGCATCTACAAAACTCGACACTAGTCTTCCAAGCTCTTGTTCAGTATTTGCAAGTAGCACTGCATCATCTGTATATGACAAATTTGAAATATTCCATCCATCACCATTCATTACCAGTGCTATCCCTCTCTCCTTTACTTGTGTTTTTACATCTCTCATCACCCCATCCTTACATATATTGAATAACCATTGGAACATCACACAACCTTGTCACATGCCCACACTGAATGTGAACCATTCATTTGGATGCCCATTTACTCTCACACATGCCTCACTACCATCATAAAACTCTTGATGGTACCTAGCAGCTTACCATCTATGCCATACATGAGGAAAAATTCCACAATCCTTCTCTGTCTACTATGTCATATGCTTTTTTCAGATCCATAAATGCCATAAACACCTTATAGCCCTTCTCACAAACCTTCTCCTCTAATTGTCTCACTGCAAATATTTGATCCACACATCCTCTACCACTCCTAAAGCCACTCTGTTCATCATTCACTAGGACTTCTGACATCTCTCTTACTTCCTAAATAATACCCGTAATGCTTTTATATAGCACCTTCCCTATATCAGTCAACAGACTTATGCCACAATAATTCTTGCAATCACCTCGCTCACCTTTATTTTTGTACTGGGGTACAATCACTGTCGTTTCACACATCCATGCCTTCTTACATATCACCAACACGCACTTCATTCTGCTCTTTCAATAACACTTAGATCTCTGCATATACCTCATCAACCCCAGCTACTTTCTCATTTCAGCTGCTTCACAGCATTCCTCACCTGTGTGAGTGTCACTTATCCTGGCACTGCATTCCTTCTCTATACACCCCCAAAACCAATCATGTTGACAGTTGCTTTGCTCTCTCCAGTCCCATTCATCAGACTTTCAAAATATTCTTTCCATCTGGTTCTTCCTTCATCCCTATGGGTTCATAATCTACCACTTACATCCTTCACACTTTCACACATCCTTCCACTGTCACTTTTACATTTCTGCAGCTCTTCAGAATAACTTTTCATTCTCAGAGTAATTTGCATTCACTTTTCTTCCAAGATCAGTTACCACCTTTTCTCTCTTCACTAATCTCTTTATGCGCTTCTTTCTCTCAGTATACTGTACTCAGTTCTTATTTCAACTGAACCCCTGTCCTGTATCCACTCTAGCCACTTGCTTCTTCTTCTTTTCCTTCTCTTAACCTCTTCATCCCAGCATGCCGTACCTTTCTTCTATGTTGTCACTCTTGCCACACCACACACCGCTTTAGCATTCCTAACTAAACAATCCCAATATGCATTCCACAAGCTGTCCAGGTCCATTTAATTCCAATGCACTGATTCTAACTCCTGCCCTACTTTGGCCCTGTATTCATCTGTCATTTCTTTGATCCTGAGCTTCTTGACTTTCAATCTCTCTCCCTGACTGCCCCTCTCTCTCTCTTATCAAATATCAGGGATATATTTTACCACTGATACTGTAAACTGGAGGAAACTGGTAAATCAGCTTTCCCAGGGGCAATGGAATTCTGTCAGTTTGTTTTCATGTGGCAAAACTGGCCCACATAGAACTCACTAAGTCATGGTTGCAAAGATTTCAGAAAGCCTTAGTCACCAACTCAACAGTAAGGGTTACAGGTCTCTCATGTGGGAACATTTTTTTTTTATGGTAAAAAATGATATAAAAATAAAGATGATAACTTACAATACAAGATGGTGATTAGACTTCCTTCCATTACCACCTACTAACCTTCATTTCAATAAACTGTGCAAGTGCATCTGGTGTCTGGGTGGTGGTGGGGGCAAAGGCAGGGGAACCAAAGGGATCTGCTGGAGTAGAGAAAATGTCCTCACTTAGGCCATTCAGCTGCAGGGTCTGCTCATGAGGTCTTGCAGGACGAGGTGGCGGCACTGAAAACCAGTGAAGTGGATTATTACGAATCTGGTGGAAGAGTAATATTTTATTTAACCCATCCAGTCCCGAACAGTTTTTTACCCAGCCTACCCCCAGATCCCGACCGATTTTCGACTTTTTGTTTTTTGGTTGAAACCTTCGCTTTTGGTGAGAAACATCAAAAATTCATAGAGAAATCGCAATCCTGAGGTAAAAAAAAAATGTTGATACTGGTGTCACTCAACCTTACATTTTCCTTCTTTTTCAGGGTACCTGGCTAAAGAAAACGAACTATGAAAGGGTTAACTAATTCAAGCCACTTTAAATTACGTATTTATTTCATTTATTTGGTACGAATTTACGTGTAGTACAAGTCTATATTGGTTTTCACACAATAATATAGGTGTTTATAAGCAATGTTCACTCACCCAATACCCCAGTATATGGCACCTTCCTCTATGACATTACCACCTCATCACTTCTGTTTGTTTCTACCTCTAGCTTCTTTGTTTCTTTGTCCTCCACCTCAGGAATCACTTTCATCATGAATTTCGTCATTGGAGAGACCGTGGGGCAACATACCTTTACGGGCTACGTTACTGCTAACAGGTGAATTGCCCAGTGTGGGGGGGGGGAAGGAGGGGTTAGGTGGGTCCAGGCAGTATCCCCACTTGACAGCAGGTAGAGGAAGGTCTCCCACATATGCCTACCAAAAATCACCCGCAAATGTTGAAAAATGTGCACACAATGGGCCTTGCAACTGCGTGACATATGATGCACGTCGTTGGGTCTGTCCGCGGAAAAAAGTAGCGACATGCATCGTACGTCGGTGGGACTCAGCGGGTTAAGGACATGTTCGCCATGAATCCCAGAATGGGGTGTACCACCTACCATTCATCCATCCATCCTTCTAATTATTCCTCAAACATCAGAGATTCCTTCCTGTCATTATGTTTTTGTTTATAAAGGCTCCAACATGCTTCCACACATTGGTCTTGGTCACGTAATGGCGGCTTTCCATGCTGCTTCATCCCTAGCAACCACTCTATTCAGTCCCTTATCTCTGTGGTCACACTGTATGACCTCATCCTCCCCCCCAATCCCCCCTAATATGCCTCATAACGCTATCCTCAACAGTCCCACCTCTCACCCTAGATACACAGTTGTCATCCTCCATCCTGTCCACATGCCCAAACCATTTCAATCTACCCCTTCTCACCTTAACACTAATGCACTCAAGTCCAATCCTTCCTCTCATCATTCATCAGCCTACTCTGACTTTTTCTATTTTCTGTTTCACAGTCATCATATAAAAATATGTAACTAGGTTAAGTATATGTTTCAATATATCACACCTGTTTCCAGTGGTAGGTGGGAGCACTCACCATCCAGTCACTCGATGTAGTGCTGCTCTTGGGTGCCTTCCCATTCCTCTCTTCCTTCTTCTTTTGTCTTTCTTTCCTTCATTCTTTCCTCCTCCTCCCATCCATGGTTGACTACACTGTCCCCCCCCCCCCTGATGCTGGGCATAGGCTTCACAGCCTGCTCCAAAGGTCCAGTAGTCCTCCTACACACCATACACCTCCACATGTCACCACTTCAACACTAACACCCACCTGTCTCATACAGGACTGGTGTATTGGTGTTAGTGGAGGTATTTTTATGACATGTCGGCGGGTCTTCTGGTGGATCAGGAAAGGCTGCTTTTGTGAAATTCAAATCCTTAACCTGTTCCCTGCCCCAGCCGGGATTTGAACCTAGGTCCAGTAGGACTGCAAGCCACCACTCTACCAATCGAGTCACCGCCTCCCCCACACAAGCCTTTTCTCCTCCTCCTGTCCATGGTTGACTACATAAGTGACAAGCCAAATGGTTTCCTGTACACCAGGAAATTATTTACTACACTGGGTGGTAGCCATATAACCAAATTATGGCACCTGGTGGTTTAGTGGGTAATCAAGGTGCTCCAATTGGATTGAGCCGGTGCAGGTTTATATCCATGGAGGGGATTGGCGTTTATTGCTCACATAATGCCATTAAGGGATGAGTGGCACCAGTCACTCTCATCATCAATATTAGAACCAACTTGCCTAGCCCTGGGCTCCTACACTCCTCATGGGGCAACACAGGATTAGATGATGATGATAAATGTTTCCATACACCAGGTACAGTAGCTTGAACAATGACAATAACATTTGAACTGACAATATTTCTGCAATTTACTGTACTTAACATAATAATAGATTACTCAAAATGGAGACTCTCTGTACCTGTATTTTAAAAGGCTGAACCTGCAAATAAATGATCCAGACAGCTGAGGTATCAGTTATAACCATGTCTCCACCCCCCCCCCAACACAATTCCTTCATTGCTTTGCTCCCTCCCACTGACCACAGATCTTTCACATTCTCACACATACTGTTCTACTTTTTCAACAATGCTCCAGTAAAGATTATTTCAGTTTAACATTATTTTCTAATGTCCTATTTCAGGTAACAATACCCAGTTTTCATTTTTATAGTGCTTCCATGGCAGAGGGCTAGAATGTATGCTGTCTCACAAGAGGGCGTGTGCTGGATCCCACCCAAGGATCACTGTAACTCACCAATGGCCATGAGGTAATACATTTGCAAGCATCTCAGGCCACCCCTGGGACCATTTTTTCAAATTTCAACAATACTGTATTTCTTTTTCTTACTGATGTGAAGAGAACTGTCTGGCACAACTGGCAATGTATTTTTTAGCCTCCTAAACCCATCCTGTGATTGGCTATAATTTGCATTAAAATTCATAAAAATTACTGTGCATGCAGCATTGATAGCAGCTGCACTTCCATAAAAGACTGTGCTGGACAGTATGACGAGGCAAAGGCAGCAGTTGCCAATCACAATGTTCCTGAGGAAGGAGCCTCGTCGACCTCCAGCAGCCGCAGTAGAGCCAGCCATGGAACAGCCAACTTCAGAGACGGATCCACCCCAGCTGCCTGTGATGACCCTCCCTCCATCAGTGATTTTCCAGAACTAGAGCTCATCCTGGCGTGCAGTACAGAACATTCATTATTCGTCATCCACCATGCACTGCATGGCCAACTCTCATCGTCGTCATCGCATGAGTGAGTACCCACTGTACCCACAAAAGGTTTGTGTGATTATCATCCTGGACTGTCTTTTTAGGAAGTATTAATGTGCCATAAAATGCATTTATAGGTCTCATAGTGGGGTCTGTAGGTAATGGCAATAGTGAAAACTGTGAAACCAGTGATTTTTGCGGAAGGCATGGATTACAGTATTTGTGGATTTCACCCATTTGCAGGGGGGTCTGGTACGTAACCCCTGCAAACCCCCGCGAGTAGCAGCGGTCGACTCTAAAGTCTTCAGAGAAAGAAAATACCTGCATGCAACTTATACATGTATTAAGACAAAATATGATGGGATAAGAGCAGGAAACTGGATACCCTTCTGGCTACTGCACAAGGTACAGCAATATGATACTGTAACTCCTATAGCACAAGAAGAATGAAACTAAACTTGGACTTCAATTTAAATTTCAGAGAGATCACACCCATTCCCTGTACCTACTTCACCTAATGTAAATATAAAAACCTGGGTAGGATGATTATAATGATGATGTCCTACCAGCACAACATGACAAGTATATCATCACAACACTACCAGAAAGCTTACTGAAACTGTTCCTGCCTACCTATACAGTATATTAACCATTATAGGCAGAGGACAATCTCTGATACTTCCTTGTTAGCTCCAGATGACTTAAGTTTATATTAACCGTTATAGGCAGAGGACATAATCTCTTATACTTCTTTGTTAGCTCCAGATGATTGTTAAGCTTAGAAGTTTTTCTGAACTGGAGGATATAGGTATGGAGGTCTTTAACCCGCCGAGTCCCACCGACATACGATGCATGTCACTACTTTTTTCCGCTGACAGACCCACTGACGTGCATCGTACGTTAGTCAATTGCAAGGCACGTCGTTTGCACATTTTTCAAGATTCGTGGGTGATTTTTGGTAGGTAAATGTGGGAGACCTCTCTCTACCTGCTGTCAAGTGGGGGTACTGCCTGGCCCCACTTGACCCCCCCCTCCCCCCCCACACTCGGCAATTCACCTGTTAGCAGTAACCTGGCCAGTAAAGACATGTTGCCCCACGGTCTCTCCAATGATGAAATTCACGGTGAAAGTCATTCCTTAGGTGGAGGACAAAGAGATAAAGAAGCTAGAGCAAGAAGCAAACAGAAGTGATGAGGTGGTAATGTCGTAAAGGAAAGTGCCATATGTGGATGTGTTTGGTGACTGAACAATGCTTCTATTGCCTATATAATTGTGTGAAAACCAATATAGTCTTGTACTACACATAAATTCGTACCAAATAAATAAATAAATACATAATTTAAAGTGGCTTGAATTAGTTTACCCTCCCATAATTCGTTTTCTTTGTAGCCAGATACCCTGAGAGAGAACAAAAGGTAAGGCTGACTCATCACCTGTAGCAACATTTATAAGCTCAGGAGAGCGATTTCTCTATGAATTTTCGATGTTTCTCACCAAAAGCAGAGGTTTGAGATTTAAAAAAAAAAAAAAAAAAAAAAAAAGTGAAAATCGGTCAGGTTCTGAGGGTGTGTTGGGTAAAAAATCGGTAGGGACTGGGCAGGTTAATGCATTCTCCTATTCTAATTAAAACAGTCCAGCAGTGGCATGAATACATACGACATCTAATTCAGTGTTTCCCTAAGAGAAGCGTAGGAGCCCGGAGCTAGGCAAGTTGGTCCTGACATTTAAGATGAGAGTGACCAGCCTCACACATCCCTGAGTGGCATTAAGGGAGCAATAAACCTCAACCACCCCTTGGGTATAAACTTACACAGGCTCAATCCGGTTGGAGTGCCTAAATTACCCACTAAACCACCTGGCATTATGGTTTGGTTATATGGTTACCACCCAGCGTAGTAAATGGTTTTCTGGTGCACAGGAAACCATTTGGCTTGTCACTCACTGTAGAGTGACCCATAGAAAGAAGGAAGAGGAAAGAAAGAAGGAAAGAAAGACAGTGGAGGATGGAAGGAAGGGAGGAAAGGGCAGCCACCCGAGAACAGCACTACATCGAGTGAGTGGATGGTGAGTGCCCCCACCTACCATTAAAATAACTGTAGTATTGGATCAACTTCAGTTTTGTGACAAGGATGGTTTTTCTTGTTACTACTCTATAGTTAATTTGTTTTCATCTGACAGAACTCTGCATGCAATTCCTGCACTTGGATTTTTTTTTTTTTTCCCCTCTCTCTCCCCCTCTTTTTTATGTGTCTGACTCTGGGTAAATGCTTCAAGGCCTGTCCCAAGGCCCAGTAATCCTCCTACACACCACATGTCACCATTTCGGCATTATCACCCACGGTCCATACTGAACACATGCTAGGGATGTCTCATATAGGATTGGCGTATTGGTATTAGCAGGGGTATTTTTACAACATGTCGGTGGATCCTCTGGTAGATCAGTAGTCTACCCTTTTATGAAACTCAAATCCTTAAACTGTTCCCTGCCCCAGCCGGGATTCGATCCTGGTTCCATCAGGACTGCAGGCTGCCTCTCTACCAATTCAGCCACCACTGCATTAAAATTGACAAGTATTGGTCACATGGTACGAATGAGTCTCCCTGGCTACAAGTCAAATTGACACTTCTATCTGGCTACACATGGCCACCATCTGTGCTGAAACTGGCAAGGGGTCTTTTTTTGGTTAGAACAAATACAGTAAAACCAATTTTATGGCTGTATCCATGCCAGATATTTTTGGAGTAGTTGATTGCGGGCGTGAGTTCTGCATCACTGTAGCCAGGGGCAGATCCAGGAAAATTTCTGAGGTATTGCCCATATCACTTTCCAGAGTAAGGCATCTGCTTTCTCTCAGCCCTCAAAGTAATGTTTGTCAACCAAGGCTAGTTTGCATGACATTTATATCCATCCATCATCCAATCCTACATTGCCCCTTGAGGAGCGTAGAAGCCCGGGGCTAGGCAAGTTGTTCCTGACATTAAAGATGAGAGTGACCAGCCTCACTCATCCTTGAGTGGCATTACAACCTCACTCATCCTTGAGTGGCATTACAGCCTCACTCATCCTTGAGTGGCATTACAGCCTCACTCATCCTTGAGTGGCATTACATAACATTTATATGAGAGGAATAAACATTTTGGTTAGTCAAACATGCAGTCTATAAATAGTACTGTATACTAATCTTTGTGTGTGATAAAAGTTGGGATGTTGTCTTGACAGGATGAGCAACATCCCTGGATCTGTCCATGGTAACCCAAACACTTTTTCACTCACACCTGCCTGCAACCAGTGGGCATCTGGTGAGAAGATAGCCTTAACTTACCCAGAGGTGGTGGGGTTGAGAAGCCATTGAGATCTGGTGGTGGCCTGGAGGGTTGTGCTGAGACAGGGGGAGCAACTGAGGGTGGCGGCTGCCTTTCCTCTGCACGGGGATCAAAGTCATCATCGTCGCCATGGCTGGATGTCCCATTGACTAGAATGGAAGCAGACTCTTCTGCTCGTGGGTTGAAATCATCATCCTCAGTTCCATTAGGGGCTGAGAAGATGTCACTGGAAGCAAAAAACAGAAATGATAAAGGGAGGGGGGGGATTATAGAAAATACAAAATGAATGCAACTTAACATAGTTTGGAATTCATGTTCTAAATATTATGATGATAAGCACCACTAAGGTTACAAGATAAATAAACAGCCATAATTAGCAAAATATCAAACTATCAGCATTCGGCATAAGTCATCAGCATACAGTTATTTCCAAGGAAATCCAGATCTGAACATATAAGTTGATAAGTGAAGCACAAAAATCAACAAGAGTGGGCTCAAGACACCCTCTTGAACTATAGTAGTATATCAACAGAGTACAGGCAGACTCCAAGATACGACACCCCCATATACCGATATCCCGGCATAGCGATGGGGGCAGAAATACCACCATTACCCCACCAAAGAATGGTCAAACCCCGGTATAGTGATTTTTTTTTTTTTTAAATACTGATTTTGATGATATTTTAGACTTAAATTTTGTGTTTAGGTTTATTTATAAACTGTCTTTAGACATAGATTAATGTTTTAGTCATACATGGGATGAACATTGTCATTTTGGGGTACAGTTTACTAAGTCTGATTTTTTCCAGACATTTTCATGATTTTCAGATTTTATTTTTGGGTTTACATGGGTTATAAATTGCTTTTAGACTTAGTTTAGCTTGTTTTAAAGCTATTTGGGGTTTAGGTTAGCTGGAAACTTGTTTTTGGACTCATTTGGATGGATTTAGGACTTGGTTGGGAGGGAAACCCATGGCTCAAAAACACATCCTGATACTTGAAATGTTAAATCTACCCCAGCATATGATACCCTGCCTAGCGATGGGTTTTTACTTAACCAACTGCACTGTTAAACTGGGGTATGCCTGTATTCTTCACATAATTTTTCCCCTAACTGCCAGTCTTTACTCACTCACTCATCCATCATCCAGTGTTGCCCCATGAGGAGTGTAGGAGCCCAGGGCTAGGCAAATTGGTCCTGACATTTAAGATGAGAGTGATCATCCTCACTCATCCCTGTGTGGCATTACGTGAGCAATAAACCTCAACCACCCCTTGGATATAAACCTGCACCAGCTCAATCCAATTGGAGTGCCTTAATTACCCATTAAACCAACAGGCGCCATAACTTTGGTTTTATGGTTACCATCCAGCTAGTAAATGGTTTCTTGGTGTACAGGAAAACATTAGGCTTGTTACTCAGTGCAGAGTCACCCACAGGCAGAAGGAAGAGGAAAGAATGAAGGAAAGAAAGAACAATAATCCATTTCCCTCACACCACTTTTCTCGCAGTCTTGGTTTTCTATCTCAGGTCTTCAAGGTCCACAAAAACAAAAAGTACAATGCAGTACTGCATGTCTACCTTAATTACGAAGGCATGCACCTAGCTCTGATGAAGCGCAGCTACTGAAGAGAAAGAGAAGCACACTGAATAATAAGAGACACTAAAATGTTAGCTGATAGGAAACACATTCAAGCAGTATACTGTACTGTACTCAAAACCTGTCATAACCTACTCAATGAGATTCTGTTCTACATCTTGTGGCGGTGAAGTCCTGGGTGGCAGTGGTGGTGGTGAACTGAGCCCAGTGGTTGCAGTTGGGGTGGATGGCTCAGGGTCAGTGCTGCTCTCACCATTCAGCATCAACAGGTCTGAGATCTTGAGTCAATACAAATGACTAAGTACATAGACCAGAAGAAAGGAACAAATAAAGCAAAACTGCCTAAAGCAAATGTAAAACGCTGGTGTAGGTCAGCAATTATTGTCACGTCTTTGGTGTTCTACCACGCTCATCAGTGCGAGATGAACCCAGTGGAAGCAAGAAACTGCAGTGACTACATACTATGTACAAGTACCATTTTCAAAGGGTTTATTTATCAAGGGAATGTATTGTAATACTGTATCATAATCATCCAGCAATAAATGGGGTCAGGTGGTATCCAAAAACAAGGACAGTACTGACAGCATGCCCATTAAAAATGGGCCTGACACACTTTCACACATTCAAATCCCTTGAATCCCATTCCACCTCACAAGTTTAACCATCTGCACTTTTTTCTTTTCTTTACAGATGTGCTTCACTCCCCATCCCCCCCCCACACGTGAATCTGTCGACTATAATAATAATAATAATATATATACGGTATATATAAAAAAGAGGGGTTGGGGAGTGCTTCTCCATACATGGTTAACCCTGCTGGGCTGATTCTTTGTAAGGTGGTTTACTCCCCCTAAGTCACTGTGTTGTAACTAACTTGTACCTCATATGAGACTTGCAGCTTGGTTCATACAGATCTTCATTGTGCTTCACATGAGGTCTACAGCTCAACACAGGTTAAACTCGACCCTCTGCTGATCCCCTAGCCTCATCAACCTCCATACCTCTCTCACATACTCATTTACCATATCCATCCACCTTCTTGCTTACTAAGTTTTCCTTACATATAGCCTTCTCACCATCCTGTTTACATTCAGTCTCTCCATATGACTATACTATTTTAACACACACTTCTACCCAAATATCAACAGCCTTCCATTCCATTATACCCAAATATCAACAGCCTTCCCTTCCATTAATCATGTTAGTTTCTTATCCTCTCCACTTTAAGCAATTCCACACATTCCTCAACATTACCACTTCCACTCCTCCAACTCCTGACACACAATACCAGATTCATATTTTAAAAAACTGGGGAGGTAGTGGTAAAGTGGTTAGGGTACTGATCTGTTTTCTGAAGACATGAGTTCAATCCAAGTCTGCAGCAGGGAACAATCTGATTACATGAATTTCCTTAAAGCTGGCTTCACTAATCTGCCATTACCCATAGACATATCATAAAAACACCGCAGCTAATGGCATTACACCAGTCTTGAATAAGACAGCCCTTGCATGTACTCAGTATGATCAATGGGTATTGGTACCAAAATGATGATATGTGGTGTGTGGCACACAGGACAACTGCATGGCCTCAGGAATGGATTATCAAATCTATGCCCAAAGGAAAAACATGCTGCATCATCAGTCTGAAAAACATTTTCATGTAAAATTAATGATCCATCCATTATCCAATCCACTATTGCCCCATCAAGAGCATAAAGGCCCAGGACTAGACTAGTCAATTATGTTACAATATGTGTCCAATAGAGAGCTCCAACCAGACATGGCCCATAAGAATCTATTTCTAACAGATTATTGGGGCAGGCACCTGGATACTCACCTTAAATATCTGAATAAGTACCCTAGCTGAGGATCCTTGTACTCCTTGTAAGACAATACTGGGTTGGATGATGGACAGAGAATTCAATAATGCAAAGCAAACTAAGAAAATCAAATGCCTGCCTTACATTATTCTCCTTCATATATTCCTCCACATCAGGCCTGTTCTTGAGTGTTGCTAGCTGTGTGATGCGTGTCTTGAGGGTGTTGTTCTCCAACTGTAAGCCTTCTACTTGTTTCTGGAGTAGCAGCAACTGGCGTCTCATCTCCACCTCCCTCCCGGATGTCTCCACGAAGCGACGGTATGCCAGATCAAACGCCTGTCCTATGGTCAAAGTTATCTCTTCTGCCTGATGGGTGAAGGGTACCATATTTGAGGATATTTTTTGTACTACTTATACTGAAGCTAATATTTACAGTACATGTGTGTATATTCAGTATTATAATGAGACCTTACTTTATGTACTGGTGCTGGATAGGGGTGCATTCATGTGGTAGCACTGAATAACTACATGGTGAAGCTGTCTGGTTATACAAACATTTATCAACTCTCCCTGTCCCCCAAAACAAGGATGGTGGACTGCAGGTGGAGGGCAACCTCCATTTGCAGTCCATGCTTCCATGTTCAGATGAGCCTAGGGTTGTAACTACTGCTGCTACTACTACTACTGGCAAGACCACATGCTGTACATGTACACTGAGTGTACATTATCCAGCACAAGAGAATTCATTCACACTAGAAGCTACCATTTTGTTTTTAATTTTTTGTTACTTTTAATTCTATACTGTAAATACACTACTGTACTAACATTTGCCTATAATAACATCGGATACTATGAACACTTCTGGGCGATCATTTTAAACAATTTACCTAATTTTTTACACATTTCGTATTTTATTCTTGCAATTATGGCACCGTATCTGACAATCTAAGTCAGTTTCTGGAGAGATTCTGAACCAGAGGGGTTAGATATAGTTTTCATTAACTCCTTCCCCTCTCGATATCTCTCCAAAATACAATATAAAAATACGCCGTTGTAGTAAAAATGTTAAAATGAAGTTTTTATATCAAAGAAATGTGATTTGGGAAGATGAGATGAGAATAAAGGACACTCCCTGAAGTGAGATTACTGTTTAAATATAAAATCCTGTACTAAGCTGAATATCGGTACTGTACTGTTTTTACTTTAACCTGTCCTAGAGTTCATGTTTTTTGCAGCTGATTTCATGCAGCTCTGTGGCAGCAAAAACAAGACTACAGCTCTATATCTATTACACAATCCTTAAAGACTAGCACCATATTCAAGTGTACCTCTTATTACAGCTCAGCATTCAACATGAAAAGATGGCAATTTTAGGCAAAGTTAAAGC
>JAGKTI010012051.1:11612-25291 GCA_018397915.1 Birgus latro | reverse complement strand
ACATACCATACACATCTACATGTCACCACTTCGGCGCTAACACCTACTGTCCATATTGAATACATGCTAGGGCTGCCTCATACAGGACTGGTGTATTGGTATTAGTGGAGGTATTTTTATGACATGTCTTCAGGTCTTTTGGTTGATAAGTTGAGCCTGATTTAATGAAATTCAAATCCTTAAACTGTGCCCTGCCCCAGCAGGGATTTGAACCTGGGTCCATTGGGACTGCAGGCCACCTTTCTACCGATTGAGCCACTTAAACGCACTCACATTTTCCATTTCCTCCTCATCCAACCTCACTGTACATTCACGGACTTCACTTCTCTCAAAGACCATCACTTTACTCTTCCCTACATTCTTTAGATTCCATTTCTTACACACTCTTCCAAACTCATTCACCAAGCCTTGCAGCTTCTCTTTGTCTTCATTTAACAACACAGTATCATCTGCAAACAATAGTACTGGTAGTTTCCAAACACTGCCCTCTCACACTAGGGCTGCTCCTACTCCACTGCCCTACCTTGCATCTCTTTTATAACCCCATCCATATACAGATTGAACAACCATGGAGACATGACACATCCTTGTTTCAATCCAACCATCAAATAGAAAAATTCACTCAGTTCACTATCCACACGCACTGCATCCTTAGCACCCTCATACGTACTCTTCACAGCCTTCAACAACTTCCCATCTACTCCATATATTCTTAATACTTTCCACAGTCCTTGTCTATCCACCCTGTCATATACTTCCTCCATATCCATTATGGCTGCATACAGCTTCTTCCCCCTCTCTAGAAACTTTTCCACTAAAGATCTAAGAATGAATATCTGATCAGCACAACCTTTTCCCTTCCTAGAACCTCCCTGTTCTTTACCAACTAATTCCTCTGTTATTTCCCTAACTGTGTCAATAAGTATCCTACCATATACTTTTCCTTTTACACTAAGAAGGCAAATGCCCTTATGATTACCACACACTTCATTTTCCCCTTTTCCTTTGTACAGGAGAATAATTATACCAGACTTCCAATCCTCCGGGACTCTACCTTCCTCCCAGGCCAATATGCATATTTTCCACATCCATTCTGTTACTATCTCTCCCCCATGCTTCAGCATTTCACCTCACACTCCATCAATTCCTTGGGCTTTCCCCATTTTAACTTTCTTCATTGCTTCCACCACTTCCATCCTACTGATTTCTTCCTCTCTTCTCACATCCCCCCTTCTCCCTGCCATTCCCCAGCCACTTACACTTTCATTACTTTCATTCTCTATATTCAGCAGTTCCTTAAAGTGTTCTATCTGCTCACTTTTTCTCCCTTCTCTACTAGTAATCTCCACTAGTAAGCATAGATATACAGTACCTGTACTAAAAATTGTCACCAGGATTCCATAGAATATACACGAGGTTATCAAGGTAAACTGTACAGAATTGTTAAGGAGGAGATGGTGCAAATTCGCCAAAGCCACTTAGAATATGACCCATTAAGGAGAATCTTTTTCTTTCATTTATAGTCCAGCACCAGTGTTTCATGATAGTGTGAAGTGGTTAATGTAGTATATTTGGGGAATTGCAATAATAATTCCTATGCTCCTCATGGGCAGCACTGGATTAGATGATGAGTGAAAACAATGATAGTGACAGTAGTGAGGTACTTCAAGGTGTGGTGTGTGATGTGATGTATAGTGATGTGTATGAAATATGTGCTTCACATATTTGGTAGATTGAGTGCTGTATGATGCAAAATTGTGCTTTCATCTTGTACAGCATGTGTAGTATTGTCATATATCATGTTGGCCATGAAATTTGCTGTATAATTGTACATGGTACAGCAAGGAATTGTGTGGTGCTGTGCATTGGTTCCAAGTGTGAAGAATGGTGCAGTGCAGTAATTCCTCATTTAGCACATATAATCTCTGTGATTCCACATTTGATACATGAACCTGTTAGGAGTCTTCTGTAGCTGAATGAAATCAGTTTGGCACTACCAAGGGAAAAAAATTTGTTTAATGAGATATAACACTAAGATTATTGTTACACAATGTTGTCATTAACTATTACCAGGTATGCATTGTTACCAAGCAGTTGGGTTGTATAGCAGAGAATTGTGATTAAAAACTCAAATAGTCATCATCAGTTCAGTTAACTTTGTTACTTGTACGAATTAGCTGTGTGCCCATTTTGTATTGTAAAATATGTTTGTGTTGCATTAAAACAGAGCAGTGCCTACATCATAGAATTGACTTAGGAACTAAATATTTGACTTTGCTCAGTAGCCTTGACCTTTGACCATTTGTTTTTAAAACATAAGTTCAGCCTTGCCCAGCCCTCAGCTCTTCTACCAGGTTTGGTAAAAATTGGATCAAAACAGTTTGATTTGGTCTTCAACTGTTAGCCTGTTGTTTTGTTGAAGCTCATTATCCTTGCCCAACCCTCAACCCTTCCACATGGCTTGGTTGAAAAAAAATAAAATCAGTGACAAAAAATCACTAACTGAATGTTCTCAAAACTGGATGATTTTGTCCTTGTCCTACCATTAGCCCTTCTGGTAAGTTTGATCTGAATTGGATTGGACTGTTTAAGTTGACCTCGCTATGTGACCTTCACTTATAACATTTTCAAAAACAAGAGGGCACCCCCTTGACTTACCCTTACCCCTTCCACCAACTTTGGTTAAATTTTGATCAAACTGCTTGAGTTCTATTGTTCCACACAAACAGACACACATGCTGGGCAAAACAATACCCCTGAAGCCCTATGCACATGCAGGTGTGACATTTCTTTCAATATGTTTATACACATTTATTGTAGTGATATCTTTTCTCATTTTTTCTTGGTACCACCAGCTGATTTTATTTAGTTTGGAAAGGGCCTTTCAGACTGAAGGGGTGTCCAGCAGTCTTTATAACAACTACATTACAGTGGTAAATTAGGAATTGCTGTATAATGGAGTGGTTGTGTGTGAAGTTTTGTTGTCTTAGGGTGTGACATTGCATCACACAGTGTGGTATGGTGTCTGATGGTGAGGTATGGTGTTGCAGCCAGTGTTCCTGCAGCGGACCCTCTACTACATGCGAGGTCGGATGAGCCGCAGCCACAAGAATCGTATGTCCTTCAAACTCGACTCACTCCTTGACAAGGTGATGATCAGTGGTATCACATTAAGTTTAACACACATCACTGATGCAAGTGTTTAAAACCCTGACACACTCTGGCCTTGCATTCACTGCATTAACAGTAGCCACTGTATCTTTTGATTCTTTAGTGTTACAGTAATATGTATTGCATTGTATATAAAGACATATGTTAAATACTGTAGTGTCACAAAGTCTTTTTCTCAAGTGAATACAGTAAATTCTCTGTGATATAAGTCCATTGTTATGTGTTGCCTTTTTATGCTGTTTTTTTTTTTTACCATGAAGTACATAGTAAGTTACAAAAATGTCACCCATTAAAGTTACATGTTGCCTCTGGAGCTGATATACCAGTATCCCCCCGTATTACAGTTGATTGTATGGGAATAGTTCTGATATTTTAGGACACATGGCCTGACATATAACAAGGACTTACTCTATTTTATTTTGTACAGGAGTGATGGACCATTTGAGTTATACATATGTAGTTTTTCATATGTTGCCTGAGATTTCATAGTACTATACTGTTTCATTCAGGGGAGCACTGAGCAGAAGACCTCTACAGCCTCATACTGTCTTCAGGAAAAGTTTTTTGCACATCCCACCATACCTGTTTTGGTGATTACCAGCCTTCAGATCCAGATAGTTTGAGAGTGTAATTTTCAAACTTATGCTCATGGTGGCTTGTTGAGTCATTTGACATACTTGTGAATATTTGTAGTATAATATCGTGATAATATTTGACAGATGTCGGTTTCCTCTTATTAATATACACCAGGTATATGACTTAAGGTAACCGTTACAGTACAGTATAATAATGTCTCCGTATGTTATTTTTTCTGCTACAAGATGATTTTATCACATTTAAGAGAATTCCCTAGTAGAGAGATTCATAAAAGCTACTGGTATATCTAACCCCTCCAGTTTGAAAACACAGTTCTATGGTGAATAAAATTGTTTAGAGTTATTAAGAACAGAGTTTGAAATGCATCATCAGATTGAAGGGGAGAGGAATCATTAACATCTTTGAATGTGCTGGACATGGAGCTTTGAATTTGTTACAGCTGAATATGGAGGAGGTTTATCAGATTTCAAATCAGCCTTGACATGGATTGATTGTAACATTGCACTTGGTACTGCCAAAACACAGAATCTGCAGTAAGCCACATTGATGTAGCAATAATGAGCACCAAAATATAACTTTTATTCAAAGTTAAAAGTGGGTTGTAATTGGACATGGGGTGCATTCCTAAGAATGGTGTCAGCAAGATGTAAGTCACAGATAACAGCAAAACCATTATTGTTTCACACTTTCCCATTGTTAGTTAACTTACTTATTTCTCCAAAGTGTTCAGTCTCAGTGTAATTGAAGTGTATTGTTTTGTTAGACTTTTCATTTACACCTTTCAGGTGACAGTGTCTCCAGATGTGTCTCCAGATCAGTATAGGAGGATTTAAAGATGCAGAAATGTTAACCCTTTTCCTATTATCTCTCTGTTTATTAATTTATTTACAGTACTATATATTTTTTCACCTGTCTTGTACGGTGCTCGCAGGTGACTCAGAAGAGTGAACGTGGCAACGAGAGGTCGGCTGGCTACCTCAACATTGTCTTCACAGGTTTCCACGATGACAAGTGTCAGTGTCTCACTCAGCATAAATCAGTAACTATACGAATAATGTTGTGTACCAGTTTGATGAACATACACACATCACAGTCATGAAGTCTGGTGTTGCAAATACAAAATATTCTCAGGCCAATAAATTGATTAAGCCAGTGGTACTGAACTGTATTGATAGAAAGAGGATCTGGGATTTAACAAACAGAATCCTAATGTAGCAAACACCATCTTCACTGAATTAGTAACAGTCTTCAGTAAAGTGATGATCAGTTTTTTGGTTTATGTAGAGGAGCTTGATTTAATGAATAATTTTCAACAAGTACCTGTATGTTTTTGTATCTGAATATATGTATCAGATTATTACATGCTTACCTACATCATCTAATCCTGTGGTGCTCCATAAGGAGCATAGGAGCCTGGGGCTAGGCAAGCTGGTCATGACATTTAAGATGAGAGTGATCATCCTCACTCATCTGTGAGTGGCATTATGTGAGCAATAAACCCCAACCACCCCATGGACATAAACCTACACAGGCTCAATCCGGTTGGAGTGCCTTAATTACCAATCACCAAATGCCGTAGTTTGGTTATATGGTTACCACCAGCGTAGTAAATGGTTTCCTGGTGTACAGGAAATCATTTGGCTTGTCACTTAGCGTAGAGTCCTTCTGTCTGCGGGTGACTCTACACTGAGCGACGAGCTGAGTGTTTTCCTGTACACCAGGAAACTATTTACTATGGTCGGTGGTAACCATATAACCAAACAGTGGCATATGGTGGTTTAGTGGGTAATATAGGCACTTCAGCTGGATTGAGCCTGTGTAGGTTTATATCCAAGGGGTGGTTTGGGTTTATTGCTCACGTAATGCCACTCAGGGATGGGTGAGATTGGTCACTCATCTTAAATGTCAGGCCCAGCTTGCCTAGCCCCAGGCTCCTACGCTCCTCATGGGGCAACACAGGATTAGATGATGTATGCCCTAGGGTGGGAAAGGAGGTCTGAATGATGATGATGTGAGAATTTGATACATTTATTCAGTCATAGACACTTCTAATATATATACCATACTTACAGATGATGCAGTGCTTCCTCTCGGGAAGTTTCTTGTAATTGCATCGAAAATGCTGATAAGATGGAAGTTTCATTAAATCGACGATTTCTGATGACACTTTTACAACTTAGTGGCTTTAGATCTAGTCTGCTGTGGTTACTGGTGCTCATCATAGTGATGTCAGAACTTTCTGCAACAGTTTTGCCTTTGGAAGACTTAAGAATGATAGAATCTTTCATTTAACAATACAAACATTGTCCTTAGTATGATTGGTAGTACAGGCTGTGATGTGAGAAAGAAGAGTAGTGCTGACACTACTATCAACACCATGTTGTGCCAACAGTGGAAGGAGTGTCAGGAGATGTGGCACGTGTGGAGACCTTCATCATGAAGATATGTCACAAGAAGCGAAAAGAGTCGTCAGCACCGCTCACACAGGTTAGACTATTGCCTTCGTACATTTGACTGCTCTTGTACTATAAACAATATATAAATAATGTTTGGCAACATGAACCACACAGTCTAGAGTTTTGTGTGTTTATAATCAAAGATTCATGTAGCTATTGCAGTATCATTGATGTTTAAGGGAATGCAGTAACTTATAATACTGTAGAAAATTTGTATCGTTTATAAAGGCATCAACATGCTTTCATGCATCAGCCTTGGTCACCTAATAGTTCCTCGAATTTTGGCAGAACAGCCTCCTTGTTCAGTCCCTGATCCCTGAGGTCACACTCTATGACCTTGTTTCTCCCCCTGCCTCTTGCAACCCTACTTCTGACACTCATACTTCTCAGCCCTGTTTCAGTGTTAATACTGTACACTGAAATTTCCTTATTTTTCTGTGTCACTTAGGCACATGTCATCCTCCACGTGGTAACTTCTGTTCTCAGCCATGGTCTGCCGACTTGACAATGGTGACACTTGCTAGTTCCCTCCTAATCGTACTTTTGCTTAACCACTTCCTTGCATGAATAGGCAGCTTGGCAAAGGGTGGGTGGACAGTGGCGGTGGCATGTGAATTGGACAGTGTCCAATTGAAAGTAGTCATTCGTAGCCTTCCTGTGGTGCTTGGTAGACTGCCAGTGACGTCTGCCTGCCTCTACTATGCTTGCGTGATGCAGTGGTGACTAAAGAAAATGACAGTAACCTTAAACCATGGTGGGAAAAGCAAAACGGCATGTCCATCGGCCGAGGTTTCCTGAACACGTGATTTCTGATGGCCAGTTCTGTCTGTTGTGCTTTAGGGGTTAAAGAAAATAGAAGTAAAATTATAATGTAGTCTGGATTCTGTTCTTTGATATCAATATCCAGTTTTTATCTATACTTGTGGGGTACTAGCATTCTTAGATAGTACAGACTACAGTCAGAATAAATATTTTAAGGATGGAAGAGTTAGTAGTTGAGAACAGCCAGTTGATATACGCAAGCGTTGTGTGTAAGTTTGGCTTCACTAGTGAGTGAATGAGTCTGTGGGCCATTTTCATTGGGCAGTCTGTTGATTAGTTCTTTTTTTTCCCCCACCCCCATGCTTTCTGGGCCAACCTCACCTCAAATATGAGTGGGAAAACGAGACAGGATTATGATGATGAATATAAACAGATGATACAGAGAAAATGCTTGTTTGAACCATTGCTGTATTTCATTACATTGAAATAGCCATATTTGTGATAATATACACATAATGTATTGGGTTTAGTCTCTCTCTCTCTCTCTCTCTCTCAGTAGTTAATTTGCCTTATTGAAATTCATCCAGGATTGAGCCATGCCTGGAATATTGAATGTCCCCATCATAAATAATATTTGTAAATTTTGAGGGTGATAAACTTTGGGAGCGTTCCTCCGACCAAGTACTGCTTTGGCAGACACAAGGGGTGCTGTGGTTGAACCAGTGTCGCATACTTTAAAGTATGCTAGCACCCAGTCAGTTTGTACAGGCCGATTACACTTGGTTCACAGACTACACACACATCCAAAGCCACTCCAACACAACAGTCACACTTATAAGCACTTCTCACTCTACATACAATCTCTGCAGAGCACCACATGTTGGTGGAGTGGAACCTGATACACCAGAAAAGAAAGAAAGAAAGAATACACTGTCTGTTCTTATTCTCTTGTCTCTCTTTCTTCCTGTGCAGGTGTGTATTTTGTTAGTACTATGATAACATTGCAGGTATCAGTGGGGACACAGGATGTGAGCATCAACCCTAGTGGTAACGTGGGGAGGGAGGGCCCAAGTGCCACCCTTACAGTGCCCACCCATACCTTCACTCCCAACAGTGGTCATCAAGTCAAGTCATATGTTCTTGTCTTCAAAGTCTCTCTAGTCCATGACCAGGAAAATGGTAGGTACATTATTGATGATTCTCCTGGGTTAGTTGATAATGATTAGGTTTTCTGTGATATATATTTCATTGTCATTCATATTTGTTTTTAAAGGGGGAAGTGGGGTTGCATTAAAATGCAATTTGTGACAAAAATGAATATCATTCAGCCAGATTATGCCAAAGTCCATCAGATAAACCTTCGCTTTATTTACAAGTCAGGCAGATATACTGTCTGTCTGTGGTAGGTGGGGGCACTCACCATCCACTCACTCGATGTAGTGCTGCTCTCGGGTGTCTGCCTTTTCCTTTCCTCCATCCTTCTTTCCTTCAATTCTCTTCTGTCTTTCCTTCCTTCATTCTTTCCTTGTCCTTCTGCCCACGGGTGACTTTACACTCCCTCTTCTGTCTTTCTTGCCTTCATTCTTTCCTCGTCCTTCTGCCTGTGGGTGACTCTGAGTGACAAGCCAAATGGTTTCCTCTACACCAGGAAACCATTTACTATGCTGGGTGGTAACCATATAACCAAATCTTGGCGCCTGGTGGTTTAGTGGGTAATTACGGCGCTCCAATTGGATTGATCCGGTGAAGATTTATATCCAAGGGGTGGTTGGGGTTTATTGCTTATGTAATGCCATTCAGGGATGAGTGAGGCTGGTCACTCTCATCTTAAATGTCAGGACTAACTTGCCTAGCCCCGGGCTCCTACGCTTCTCTGTGGGGCGACATAGGATTGGATAATGAATGATTGAACTATCTATAGCAGATTATGCCAAAGTCCATCAGATAAACCTTCACTTTATTTACAAATCAGACAGATATACTGTCTGTCTATCTATAGCTGGACACCATGATCCCATAAGGGGTAGTCATTTGTCTTTGAGGTGGTTGCTACACAGGGAGGGACACTAACCCTCTGCCAACCCACTTGACTTGTTGGGAACACTTATGGGTTGGTTATATGGTTATCACTCAGTGTTGTAAATGGTTTCCTGGCTTACAGGAAGCCATTAGGCATGTCACTAAATGTAAAGCCACCTGAAAAGGAAAGAATAATAATAAAAAGTGAGAGGAAAGATGGGAGATATAGGAAGAGTAGAGGGCAGACACAGATAAAGAATGATAAAGATGAAGGAAGAAGCAGGCAACAATCACTTGATGTAGTGCTGTCTGCTTCTTCCTTCATCTTTATCATTCTTTTTCTGTGTCTGCCCTCTTCTCTTTCTATTTCTCCCATCTTTCCTGTCATGTTTTATTAATCTTCTTTCCTTTTCAGGTGGCATTACATTAAGTGACAAGCCTAACTGTTTCCTGTAAATCAGGAAATCATTTACAGCACTGGGTGGTAACCATATAACCAACCCATATGTGTTCCCTATGAGTTAACAAAGTTGGCGGAGGGTTAGTGTCCCTCCCTGTATAATAGCGAACTCAAAGACAAATGGCCACCCCTTACGTGATCATGGTGTCTGGCTCTAGATAGATAGACAGTATGTGATGTAAGTGAGAAACGTACCCAGAGATTAAGATAGAAAGTTTTGTTTGAAATTTTGTGTTGGTAGACTTGAAATAGTGGACAAGCTTCAAGGAAGAAGAGTGAGAGAGAAGTGAGTACAGGACACCCATGTGTACATATGAGGGACTGTTTGTGTGTGTATGTGTGTGTGTGTGTGTTTGTTTATTAGCCTCATTTTTATGACTGGATTATTCAGCCCACCCTTCCCCCATATAAGTTGTATGATTGAGGAATCAGTATGTTTATTTTTTAATATATATGGTATATCATCAGTTATGTTTATTAGATCGTTGATAAAATTTAGAATGTTTGCCATTTTGGGTATGTATGCTTAATGTAAATAGGTAAATGGAAAGCAAAATATGCACATATTTGGTTGTGTTAAGATACAGTGCATGTATTTGTTTTTAAACCGACATGTTCTTCCCAGCATGTGAGCCGGTTGCCAAACGTCGCCGTCTGAGCCGCAGTGCCTCCCAGGACACCCAGGACTCCAACCTGCAACCTAACAACACCCACAATGTCAACAACAATCACAACAACAACAACAATAATAATAATAACCACCATAATGAGGGTCATGGATGTGGGGCTAACTATAGTGGGGAACTTGTCATGTTTGATCGCCATGGTAGATGTTTACTGACACCTAGCCACTATGAGCTTATGGTGCAGCCTACAGCAGCCAGTGCTCAGAACTCCACCAAGACCAGCCCCAGAAAGAATGCCAGCTGGGAGAGCATCGACACTTTGAAACTGGATGGAGCTTTCACCAACATCCCAGTGCTCAAGTTTACGTTAAACTGGACAAATGAAAGTGCGAACACAGCCCCTGAACGACCCAGACTGCGGCCACTCAAGCCGCTGGACCTTCTCCTGGCCAACAACACCTCCACCAAGCCACGACCACAAGGTAAGTTTCCCTATCAGTCTTGTACTGTACTTATCGTGAATTATTAGCATTTCACTTCTGTGAGGACTTTTGGAGTATAGTATTTTGTCCAATGTGTTGTTAGATTATCATGACCAAATATCAGTTTACCATGTTCATAATCTCCTTTGAGAATGTTAAATTAAAGGTCTTGGTACTTTAACATTGTAGTTGATGATAGTAATGATAGAGAGGTGCCAGTAAATCGAGTACAGTAATAAGTAAAATGGGAAAATGCTGTATTTTGTTAAAGAATGCATTATCATGGCTACCCTAGATGAACCCTGGGTATGTACTACAGTGTCAGGCAGTAGGTAGTCATACCAGTAGTGCAGTAATACCGCATTGTTTTGTTTTTCAGCTTTCAGCCTTGAAATTTTAGACAGTATGTTGAGGAGGAATAGAAGTTTAGAGGATGAAGTGTATGAAAAGGTACAGCAGGGAAGAATGGTTGCAAGTTCACCAAGGGCAGTGATTAAGAATAAGGAAGTGAGCATGGAAGTAGAAGAGTCATTGCATAACAGTATTGTTATCACTGTTGTAATGGATTGAAGTGAAGCTTAGGTTCTGCTGGGAATATTAAGCAGGAGTGAGAGAGAGTGGATGTAGAGTTTTTTGAGAGAAGCATGTGTCTTTACATCTGAATTGATGTGATGTATGTTGTTACTGAAGATGTTGATGTGAACAGATAGTCTTATTATGGGTATATGTTTATGACCATTTGAGTGTGTATGGTGATAGTAATACTGTATATGTTTCTGTGACTTTATATTTTCGTGAGACTGAATAACTGTTCATATGGCCATGTGTGAGTGTATATTGAATGCATACAGAGCTTTGTCATCAGTTTTCCTTCCTCCATGTGCAGGTGTGGCTAGTCCTGAGGCACCACAGCTGGTACTTTACCAGTTTGTGTACAATAACAACAGTCGGCAGCAGACAGAGGCTCGGCGGGACTTCCACTGCCCCTGGTGCTCCCTAAACTGCATGGCACTCTACTCACTTCTCAAGCACCTCAAACTCTGCCATGCTCGCTTCTCATTCACTTACGTTGTTAGTGCTCAAGCTCAATGAGTATAAAAAAATTTAATGAAATAGTGTTAGTTTAATTATAAAATACCAATAGTAACTATTCATGCATATACAGGTATCTCATTCAGTCCTCCTACCTAGGTTGAACATTTTATCGTAGCCAGTCCCAGTAAAATTAGTGAGCGGAAGCTATCCAATAGGTTCTTTCTAAGAAGTGTAAGTGGCCACAAAAGCAGAATCAGTTTCAGTTGTTCCATTACTGGCATTTTTTTTTTTTTTTTTTTTTTGTGGCTAATGTTGGCTTCTGTTTAGTTATGCTGCATCTTGGTGGTAGTGGTATATGTATTTGGTGGAGGAAATGGGCCATGTAATTCATAATCAAGGAAGGTGTACAGTATGTTTGTCTTTAAATTAAATGTGCATAGTGTAAGGGAACCAGTTGATACATTAGTAGGTGACATATTGGTACAGCTATTTGTTTCACTATGAAAAGTACTGATAGTAGTGTAGTCTTTCTAGTACAGTTCCCACTTTTGTTGCAGCCTCACCCTAAAGGAGCCCGACTCGATGTTTCTCTCAACGAGTGCTATGATGGTTCCTATGCAGGCAATCCCCAGGACCTGGTGGCCACCCCAGCTGGGTTTGCCTTTTCTCGCACTGGCCCCACCAGGAGGACCCCCACCACTGCTGTTCTTGTGTGCCGCCCTAAGCGACCCAAGCCATCTCTCTCAGAGTTTCTGGAACAGGATGACGACTTTGACCTCCCTCGCTCATACATCTTGGGGCACAACAGGTTGGCATCTGTTTCTTTCTCTTGGTTGGTATGAAATTTATATAATCCTATATTTTGTAGTTGTTTGGCTGGTTCAAAGTTTTGCGGATGTTAGTACAGTATGCATCAGAGTCTATAAAGAAAGCAGTGGAATAATGGGGGAGGTGTATGTGTGATGTGCTTGTGCATGGAGAGGTACTGAATTGGTGGAGAATTTAAGTTCCCTGGTAAAGTGATTAAAAAGAGAGGTAAATATGTAAAGAGAAAAGAAAACTAAATGACTCAGTAGCCATTGCCATGAAGACTCTGATACAAAAAGGGCTGCACAAAAGCTGAAAGAACTGCATAAAGGTGTATTAGTACCAATATTATTTATGCATGTAAGATTTGGTTTGGCATAATCAGTATTATTTATGGATGTTAGATTTGGTTTGGCATAATCAATATTATTTATGGGTGTAAGATTTGGTTTGGTATGAGTTTGAAGTGTCAAGTGAGAGCAGTGTAAATGGAACTGTCTGGGAATGTGTGATGGTTACATAGGATGGATAGGATAAGAAATATAGATACATGATTGATTAGAAGTAAGGTTTTGTAGACTAGTGTTATTCAACAGAGTGAGGCTGTCCCACAGGTATTTATGAAGTGTAGCTGAAAGGAGAATTATGTGAATGGTTTGTGCTTGAGTTGAAACTTTGAATTTAAAGGCTTGAAGGTGTATTAAGGTCCCCTCTCCCCAGTATGTTGGCGTGAGACTTTCGTATGGCATAAGTATGAAAAGTCAAACTTAAGAGCAGTGAAAATGGGTCTTAAGGTAAGTTTTGGGTTTGTGTGTAATGGATAAGATATGTAACAATGCAGTTCATGAAACCTGCGGAGGAAGGAAGTGTGCTGATAACGATAGGCCTAAATTAGAGTGATTAGCTAGATGGTATTGTCATATTTAGGGGAGGCGGTAGCTCGATCGGTAGAGAGTTGGCTTGCGGTCCCGTGGGACCCAGGTTCGAATCCTCGCTGGTGCAGGGAACAATTTAAGGATTTGAATTTCATTAAATCAGGCTTTACTGATCTACCAGAAGACCCGCCGACATGTCGTAAAAATGACCCCGCTAATACCAATACACCAGTCCTGTATGAGACAGTCCATGTATTCAATATGGACGGTGGGTGTTAAGCGCCGAAGTGGTGACATGTAGATTGTAGGAGGACGACTGGGCCTTGATAGCAGGCTGTGAAGCCTATGCCCAGAGTCGGACACATAAAAAAAAAAAAAAAAAAAAAAAA
>JAGKTI010012050.1:0-25292 GCA_018397915.1 Birgus latro | reverse complement strand
CCCCCCTCTTTCTAGTCTCGCTCTCTCCCTCTCACACAGGGCCGCCAAGGCACACTTTCCTACTCTCAGTCGTCAACCAACCACACTCTCGTACAGACTCCTTCCACAACGCCGCCTCATAACCTCTCACTCTACAACGCACACCAGCGCAACCTTACCACAATCACACAAAATCAGTCCATATATACGGTACGTACACGCACTTCACCACAACACTGACCAACTCATTACTTACACACCAAAGCACCACCACACCACACAAAACACTTCCAACGAAACCTTCCTCCCAAAACACACAAAATTCTTATATTCACAAATCTGCTCTTGGAAAATGTGGTGTAATACAGATCTACGAAAAAAAAAAAAATCAACGCATTTCACAAAGAACAGTTCAACGCAGTCATCCTCCCCCCCATAAGAAAAAAAATCCAATATATAACAATATCGCCCTGGAAAACTTGCACGGTGTAATAAGTCGGTGCCTATGGGGAAAAAAAAATCACCTACTATCCATCCCAAAACCACACTAGCTTCATACATGGATATGTAAACTTGTTTTGGAAAACATAAAATTGTAAAAGTCAGTGTATCTACGGAGGAAAAAAATATAAATGTAGAAAAATGAATGAGAAAATGTGAAGAAAAATACACACGGTAACGGTATGTGAAAAATATAAATGTGGAGTTAAACAAAGTGATGAGAACAAAAATGGCTGAGCGCCATATAAAAGCTTTTGTCGGTGAGGATGTAACAGCAATCTAACTCGCTTTTAAATCGTCTTCCCAGCTGCTAGACTCTTTCCACTTTAACTTGACGAAAGATCCTAACACCCATCAGCTCAGGTGATGACCAGGTGAAGGGGTAACCAGACTAATAACCAAGGAGACAACCCTACATCATAACTGAAGCTCAAGGAATCCCATGTAACCGCGGCTTAGTATTTCAGTTGAGGGTGTGGCTCAGTTCTGTCAGATGAAAACTAACTGGCAATAGTCACCAATACCATGACTAGTGAACCATTAATGGGTTTGGGTAGTAGTGAAGTGACCCTAGAAACAACCACAATCACAACTACCAACACAGACCAGGCAGAAATGGGCAGTGCTCGAAATAGTTCACTGTTCAGAACGCTGTGTGAGACGGCGGGGGGCGGCTCGTGTGGTGACCTATTAAATAAAGCAGTGACCCCTTCTGGTCTCCCATTAAATACCGTGACCCCGGCTGACCTCGTGGATGACCTTAGGCTCTGGGACCCCTCCAACAGAACCAAGGGGCGTGGGACTTGGGAGGAAAGTGCTGGAGGGGAGGAGGAAGATGAAAGATTGGTGTTCATCTTCGGCGCCATCTTCACCCTCACCTACCTCGCCTTTGGTTTCCTGTGCTGCTGGTGTTACTGGGTGCACCTCAGGAGGAAGATAGAGGTAGGGGCGCCAACGGAGGCGAATTTGGAGGAGGTGGTGGGGGCGCAGGAGGGAGGAGGTGGAGGAGGAAAAGGAGGAGGCAAGAGGAAGAAAGAGGAAGTCATAGTGGAGGAGGAAGGAAACGAGTTCCTGGAGGCCAAGTGTTGTTAGTGAGGTGAGATGATTGTCAGGGATTTCTCTTTAACTTACACACTAGTTTTGTTTGATATGGTATATCTTTCCCTACAACGAATAGCCTTGAATGAACACACAGGTCTGTTGCTGTTTGCTTTCCTTCGAGTTACAACATTTATTAAACCCTTTACTACAAGGCATCTCTTAAGCTGAATAAAATCAACTGGTGGTAGCCAAAGTCAACTAACACGAGGATAATCTTTAAGTAACCTCTTCAACGGCCTCTCTCAACCCCTTGAACCCGGGAACGTACTTTTTTGGGCATATTTTTCCTATCTCCACACTATGGCATCCTATAACACTTGAATTCACCTAACAACCTTTCTCACGTGATGTGGAATTTCGGTGCAGCTGTGAAAAAAATATTACCCTTACTTATAGACTGGATTCCTTTTACCTGTTGCTCTTTCTACGGCTGCTTTAAATACTGTCACACTTTAGTTATGTACGGTAATTTCAATAAAGTCGTTCAAAATAAATGAGCATCAGTTATAGGAGGTGTGTGTGTGTGTGTGTGTGTGTGTGATAAAAAATGACCAGGCGTTGTCCTTTACACAGAAAATTGAGATCCAACGACGCTCCGGCAAAGTGGCTTTGTTATCTCCGTGTTGCAGATAATATGTCAAAGGGGCACCACCACCACCACCACCACTGCTACTACTATCGGAGCCAACACCACCACCAAAAAACAAAACAGCAAAGGAATTGCCAAACCTGGAAGAATAAACGGAGAAATTAATGTTGCTACTGGCCGTCCGTACTTAATCCTCTTAGAATATAAACGAACAAATACCAGTATATTCCCGCACCAAGAGATTATAACAGTAGTGGTACACCGACGCAACAAAATGATCATAAATGAAAGCATCAGAGGGCACATACCTCCGTCAAAGCCTGTTTTCTACCATACGCATATTTTTATGGTCTCATATAGCTACCTAATTCTATGGCCTTTGTCTGGCTCTTACACAGTCTCAAAGACAGCATACGTCTGGCAATACTAAAAGAATTATTTATTCCTCCATCCGGTTCCAGATTCACCTTAAGATCTAATCAATTCTTCTTTGACCAACAGCCTATCTGTCCACCAGATTTCAACGAAATCCGGTTGACAACTTTCTGAAACAGATTTTTACAAGAACTGAAAGACAGGCACGGATGAATACATAATCTCTGTCCAGCTACATAAGCGGGGTTAATAATACCTGTACGATGACAGCTTCATCTATCACCGCTAATAATAACACCAGATGAATATACCCACACCACACTAATTACTCTGTAAACTTAATATACCAGTACCAATAATACCAGCTGTTTCATATACTATTAATAATACCGGGAATGTAATATAGCGTTATCACTCCTGGGTAACATATTTAACCATCAGAGAGTGAAATTAATGGTGGACGCACAGTTCATATATTTTAGACTTCGTTCCTGATATTTTTTCTTTTCCTAAAAACGTTGACAGAGAGAGAGAGAGAGATTGTATCCAAAACTGGATACCTGGTTTCATCTTCTGGGGAACTTGGATCTTCGATAGGATCGTGTTTCATATCATGGTAACTTTGGTTGTGGGGAACGTGACAGACCGATGACAGGCAGACAGATAGAATGACTGATACACTGATAAATCGAGACAGATAGATATTGAAACTGAAAGGCTGACTGACAGATAAACAGACAGAACAGATAGATATAGAAACTGACTGGTTGACAGACAGACAGATGGACTGACAAACCAAGACAGACAAACTCCACCGCCACCACTACTACTACGTTGAACAATATCACCTGAAATTAATAAGAATAAATACTAAACCAAAATCACTGTACCTAAGGACTTAAGAAACACACACCGCCTCGCTCCCTTCCCACCCTTCCATCTCATAACCGGTTCTTAGGCCTAACAAAACAGGAAATTAAAGCCAACATTTTATAAGACCGTCCCGCTATAGGATAAAGGAAAAGGCATGTGGAGTTGCGTGGAGAGAGAGAGAGAGAGAGAGAGAACTGAGGAAGTAAAGGAACACTGTACAGTTCCCTGGAAAGATAGACAACTGAGGAAGTAAATGAGCATTGTGGAGTTACTTGGAGACAGACAGACAATTGGGGGTGTAAAGGAATGTTGTGGAGTTACTTGGAGGGATAAACAGTTACTCAGAGTGACAGACAGACAACTGAGGAATTAAAGGGAGCGTTGTGGAGTTACTTGGAGAGATAGAGACAACTGAGGAAGTAAAGGAGCATTGTGGTATTGATGTGGATGTGACTGAAAGTGTAGGAAAAATATCCTTGACAAGGTTTGGCCATGTGAAGAGGATGGAGAATGAGAGACTGACTAGGAGACTATGTGAGCAGGGTGGAGGGGGAGAGAGGGAAGGGGGGAAACCAAGGATGAGATGGAAGGCTCGAGTGAAAAGTGTGGGTGTGTGGTGGAGGGGGAGGTGTAGGAGAGACCAAGGATGAGATGGAGAGATGAACTGGAGTGATATACTGTATATGAGACTGGGATGTGATATGGAGTGGCAACAGCTTCAAATGGCAGAGGACAGGGGACGGCGAAGCGATTTGTTTGTGGCAACCCCTCTGGCTATAGACAGGCAGATAGACAGACTGACTGACAGAGACAAACTGATACAGACAAATACACATAGACAGATAGATAGAATACATTATACCTCTCCATGAAGCCATCCGGAAATAGAAGCAATAAATGGAATGACATTACAGTACACCGCTCTCCAGCAGTAAAATTAAAGCAGGTCAGATATTGGCATAATAATATAATAATAATATGAAGAAGAATAAGGTCAATTACACTGCTAAAAACAAAAAACAAAAATACCACTCAAATATATGAAATACAAAAGGGAAAATAAATGATACCGCTTTCCAAGTCAATTACAACAGTCCACTCAACTTCTCTGTGTTTTCACCACTTCTTCGTGACTAGCATTATATTCGGGTGTTAATCTGCCGTTACAAAATCGCATTCACGACGAACAGATGGTAATTTTAGGCCAAGTTAGAGCATAGACATGAGACAATGCTACAGTTCTACATGATTTCCATAGCACTTCTTCGTGACTAGCATTTATCCAGGTGTTAATTTGTTGTTAGGCACTGAAGACAGAGGGATGGCAATTTTAGGCCAAGTCAGAGTAAAGACATCCTTCCCGTAGCGCTGCTTCACGATTAGCATTATATTCACGGGTTAATCTACAGCAAAAACTCATCACTCAAGACGGAGGGATGGCAATTTTAGGCCAAGTTGGAGTCGCAGCAACAGTTTAAGCACTAGATTAAGATGCTAATCACGAAAAAGTGCCACAGAAAGGACGCAGAGCCGCGGTATCGTCTTATTCTGCCAGTGAACCACGAAAAAATAATCTGCAAGACAAAAATTTGGGCCAAGTTGAGGCATAAGGAGTATAGAAACATTATTATCGTTGCTCTGGCATGGCGGGACCGGTCTATGGGATCGTATAAGTGTGGTTTAGGCTTGTGTTAAAGGTGGCATGTCTTCTACGCAGCCCAGCAGGGTGATGTGGTGAGATGGAGGTGGTAGTTGTGGTAGGGATTGTTGTAGCTGTGGTAGAAATGATGATTACTGATGTAGGGATCCTGGTAGTTGTTGCAAAAATGTGGTATGTGTGGTAGGAACAGATCCTAGTAGTTGTAGGAATAGTGACAAGTGTGGTAAGAATGGTGGTAATTGTGGTGGGAATGGTGGTTGTAGTGGTGGGAATGGCAGTAGTTATGGCATACCTTTCATATTACACACCTTAGAGTTTTCACTGGGCAAAGTTCCCCAATTAATTTCACCTCATCTTACGGTCCGGTGTAATGGGATTAGAGGGTAAATCTGACTATACTCTCTTCACCTTAACCTGGTCCAGATTTGCATCCTTGTGTAGCTTATTTCACGTAGCTCAGTGGCAGAAAAAGAAAATAATCCAGCTCCACGTCCTCTCCGCGGCACCTCTTCGTGACTAGCATCATATTCTAATGTTAATCTATTGCTACAGCTCAGACGAAATAATCTTACACCAGGAGTGAAAAGAGTAGGGTAACCAAGGAGATTCATTCCCACCTCAACCAGAGCTTTGTATACCGGTACTCAAGTTGTGAGATGCGGTCCACTTCACCCACACCACAGCTATCATTATTCCTACCATAACTACCAACATTCCATACCACAACTACCACATTCCAACCACAACTACCAACATTTCTACCACAACTACCAACATTCCTACCACAACACACCAGCCACAGCTGTATACGACCCATGTCCACTCCACCTCTCCCATTCATATCCACTCCACACTCAAATACTTCACTTCCCATTCTTACTCCTCCACTCCCCACCCCTATACTCCACTCCCCACTCGTATACCCCACTCCCCATTCAAACTCCACTTTCCACTCCCTCTCAAACACTGCTCCACTTTTCACCTCCACCCACGTCGTCCTCCACTTTTCTAGCATTCCAAACAATACCGTCCCCATATCGTGTTACTCACTTGGGTTCACATGAGAGGCGTGTAATAATTTCCATTTTTTGAAAGACTTTTTAAAACTTTCGGAAGAGCGAGTTTCAAGAAATAACATTAGGTAGGAGAGTGGAGGGTAAGACCGAGACAGGCGACAAGATGGAGTAAGGGAGGGAGGAAGAGAAGAAGCGAGTGCATGAAGGAGTGAGAGAATGAAGAAGAGCGTGCATGAAGGAGTGAGAGAGCGAGGAAGATAGCAAGAGAGTGAAGAGAGAAAGAGAGGAAGTGAAAGAAGATCTGAGTCTAGAATGAAGGAGAGTATTATTGGGAGGGGAGCAGTAAGAGAATGAGGGGAGAGAGTACGAGTGAGACTGAGGGAGTGAAAAGGGTTCTGGGGTAGAATAAGGGGGAGTGTAAAAAGATGAGGATGCATTAAGGGAGTAAGAGTGAGGGAGTGCAAGGGAATCCTGAAACAGAGTGTAACAGAATGAGGAAAGCGGCAGAGAATGAGAAAGAGGCAGAGAGGGATAGAGTGAATGTGGATGATGAAGAAAGTGAAGAGTATCAGGGAATGTTGGAAAGGTTACAGGCGACCCAATGAAGAGGTAAGATTATTATTTATTTATTTTATTTTTTCAATGAAAAAAGAAGGAAAGAGCCACAGGACAGAAGTCGGACAAAAAAAAAGTACTTCCCAAGAAAACGTAAACAAACTAGAACCAATACCGAGATTATTTCATTCCACGATGCCTGGACACACTGCAGTATGAAAAAAAAAAAATCAATATCTAAATCAGTTCAAGATGCCTGGAAATACAGACTAAGATAGTTTCTGAGAAGACAAGCTATATACAGGAATCACAAGAGTATCATTTAACTCCTCCATTGAAGAGATGGATGTTACAGGACACAGACTATAATATTATTCCCTTCTAACCCAATTAAAAATGAAATAAATGCATTCGGAAGCCGAATGATAATTGCCCGCCAGAACACGCTGTTGGCCAAGTCCAAGATTTTGGCCATATCTTGATACCCTGAAGATTTCATGTTGTTAGCTCTAGCCGTTCATGAGATGTAGTGGTGCTAAAGGCAGGCGATAAAAACTAGCTGACTTTTGGCAGCCATTTGGGTGACCCTGACCTTGACCCGGAGTGCCTATTTTCGAACTTGTCCAAGACTTTGGCCATATCCTGATACCCTGAAGATTTCATGTTGATAGCTCAAGCCGTTCATGAGATATAACGGGAACACACACACACACACACACACACACACACACACACACACATGAACCTCAAACCTCAATAACATATTCAAACATGATGGAACAACATAACAAATAAATTACAGTACTTATAAAACAGATAGGGAAGTTACATTTTCACAAAACAGTATTTAAATTTCCACAACAGTACACAGAAGTAGCAAAGAAACCAAAGTGCAGGAAGTCATTAATGTTCCTCAAAGCAGCCACTTGAGTTTCACATTATCTAAACCTTCCAAAACAATGAACATAAGTAAAATAATAAATAAATAAATAAAATAACACGCTGGGATTCATTAATATCTCGAAACAACCACAAAATCAAAAAGGACTCTGTGATTCAGAAATTAAAAATGTTTTATGGGCTTGTATAAAGAGAATATCCACGATTGTAGACTGGGGGGAAGAATGCCCACTAAATAAATATCCTTAGCTCTGGATGCTGAGAGGGACATTTGAAAATATTATTAACCCATCCATCCATCATCTAATCCTATGTTGCCCCACAAGGAGCGGAGAAGCCCGGGGTTAGGCAAGTTGGTCCTGACATTTAAGATGAAAGTGACCAGCTTCTCATCCCTGTGTGACATTACGTGAGCAAAAAACCCTATCCCATGGGTATGAACCTGCACCAGCTCAATCCGACTGGAGCGCCTTAATTATCCACTAAACAATCAGGAGCCATAATTTGGTTATATGGTTACCACCAAGCGTAGTACCGTATATGGTTTCCTGATGTACAGGAAACCATTTGGCTTGTCACTCAGTGTAGAGTCACCCATAGACAGAAAGAAGGGGAAAGAATGAAGGAAAGAGAGACAGAAGAGTGAGAACATCCGCAGGCAGAAGGAAGTGGAAAGTAGGAAAGGAAGACAGAAGAGGAAGGAAGGACGTGAGGAAAGGGCAGACACCCAACGCAGCAATACACAGAATGAGTGGATGGTGAGCAATCCCACCTACCTCCCACAAAATTATTCAATATTAGTTGTATGGTGTGCCCAATGAAGATGGAAAGGGGGAAGGAAGAGGGTTCCAGGCCAACATAAATAAATCAATAAAACCTAAGAAGGCAAAGTTTGCAAGCAACTCCACACTTCCCAGTTTTCTTATATTACAGCAAATATATACATTATCTGCTTATATCTGGTACCATCACATGAAAAGAACTATAGAACAAACAGGCCTGAGGACACACTGAAACGTAACTCACCCAGTACTGTAACCATGTTCAACACACAAACCCAATGACAACCTTTAATGAAATGATTGTCTGAGCATCCAGTGGTTCTGCAGGTATTTCTGCACCTTTTGGATTACATCATTTTAAAGATGTAAATAAAAAATCTGATGAATATGTCTCAAGATACAAGGCCTAGGAATTGGCAGAGAAAAATTATCAGACCAACAGGCTGCATGTGTGAGTAGTTATGAGCAGTGGTAAAAATAAAAATGACACAAAGGAAAAAGCAAAGCAAAATATTTTCGTTTTTTGGAATAAAAATGGCTGGACACCCCTGGGAAACTACAACAACGGTACCATCATTGTGTACAGAACTTGTACAATATGGCCTTACCTTAAGTTCGCTGTAAAGCTCTACAATTTCCATGTTTGGATGACGACTCATTAAAGTAACAGCAAACTCCAGTAAACAACAGCAAACCAGAGGCAAAACCACAGTCGGATTCTATGCTCAAAGTTGGGAGATCCATCATTTGTGCGGACAACTGCAGAGTCATCAGCCTTGGTTCAGATCCTCCCAATACCTGTCCACAAGGAAGTAAGCTTTATTCATGGGCATTTTAATCAATTTAAAATAATAAAAGGAATTTTAGAGCTTAACATTAATCACTGATACTAGAATTTCTCACCTAAGGCAATAGACTAAAACTTAGATCACAGGGTAAATTCTGACGCTAACCTCGTTAGCTGTTTTACTTCAATGCTGCCCAACTCACTTGAATGTGAATTAACTGAAATACAGGATAAGGGCAACAGCCTCCACAGCTAAGATGCCCCTCTCCTGCACTCCACTATCCTCCTTTTGGGGGAGAAGGAATGAGCTGTGGGATGTCTGTATAAGGATATTTGTATAACCAGGCAGCTATATCGGTACCATGTGAAGGTATCCCTTTCCAGCACATACTCTTTTTTTTTTTTACAAAACTAAAAGGGCCAAGTTATATAAACCTGAAAGTAGTAACAGCCAATACCAGTTTACCTTTTATGGCCACAAGGGGTTGGGTTCCCTTAGTTCACAGTAGGTATTAACCTTTTCGGTCTAGGGATGTCATTTCATATAATGCTTCCCCATCAATTTTATTCAACTTTAGACAGACTTTTTAGAACGGAAGGGTTAAGTATGACCTTAATAAACTCCTTCAGTATGACAGGCCTTTCATAAGTTCTACACAATCATCTCATAGAAGCAAGAATAAAGTACCATAACAGGGACATCATCCAAATTAAGAGTATTAAATCTCGGAGTGTTCGACTGTGTTATAACGTTTTCAAGTTTCTGTAGATAAATGATGGGTCTTTCTATTGAATTATATTGAACGTTGAACTGCCCGATCTCTCTCTCTCTCTCTCTCTCAAACTCTTGAGACTAATAATGACCTTTTTTCCATCCAACTCTCTCTCTCTCAAACTCTTGAGACTAAAAATGACCTTTTTCCAACCAACCAACTCACTCTCTCTAAATCTTAAGCAAGACTAAAAATGAACTTTTTCCAACCAACCAACTCCTAATCTCTCTCTCTCTCCAAAGTCTAAACTCTTATTTTCCACCCTCACAGCCTGTCACACACACTGCCTTACTTGCCGTCCACGGTCCCGCCGCTCGATCGCTCTCCAGTCTTGAGGATGAGGATAGTCTTCCTATGATGGCAGTGATACAACCGAGATGCTCCACTGCCCAGCTATAAATGCACCTCAACTCCCTCTCCATCACCCAAAAGGAGGATGGGCTGTAGAAGGAGAACAACTTCACTCTGCAGTCCACTGAGTTCACAATCATATGAGCCTGAAGTTGTAACTACTACTGCTCCTACTTATCAATTTCTTGTACAGTAGTAAAGATATTTTATTTAAAGACACAAAGTGGAAAATTTGTGCAAGAAAATAAATACAAAGTGATCCAAAAGAAAATGCCCTCCACTAGAGAGTCCCCTGGGGGTATCTTATAAGCAGTGGGGACAGGACAGTCTGCTGATGTGGGCAACTCAGACACCACATTCGTTTCGTTTTTGAAGGCTGCAACATGCTCGCAAGCATCGGCCTTTTTGGTCTGGAGCGTGTAGTATTTCATGACCGGATGCCCTTCCTGATGTCTACCAATGACCCTTGGGTGGATTCGATCCTCCGACCCTACGGCCAGAGCGGAGCGCTCTAACCCGCTGAGCCACGGCTGCTACCACATACAGAATATAAATAATTATCAGCAACAAGGGGAAGTTTTCAATAATAGTTTCCAGCAAGTCTTATCATCACAAAATTTTATGACGACATTCAACATCATTTCAATTATCTGAATTCATTATGCCACAATTATAATGCAACTTTAATGTTCTATCATCGCTTCATTCTAAAATTTCATTCAATACTATAGCAAATGAATCAAATTTGTACACTAGCCTACACATATCCTACAGACTTTTGACATCAACATCAGGCCAAATATAACGTCAAAGAATTGTGCATAAGTTAATAAGCATCAAAACTCGAAGAATATCTCAGCTAATAGTTAAGCGAGGTCGTAAGTGTTAACATATAATTCCATTTGTAACCACAGATGACTGTTACATGTATTTTCACATATTAAACATAAATCTGGAATGGGTGAACCTATTTATTACTGACTGTATTGAATGTGGAGAAATAAATCTTCTGTATATATATACTGGTTTGCATGACAAGCCTATTTATCCCATATTACAAACAAGTGCGGTGGTATGTGGTAGTGACCATCATCCACTCACTTAATGTAGTGCTGCCAATTCTTTCTTCACCATTACCACTCTTTTTCTGTGTCTGCCCTCTTCTCTTCTCATTCCTCCAATCCTTCCTGTCACTTTTTATTGCCCTTATTTCCACTTCAGGTTGCTCCACACTTGAGTGATAAGCCTAATGGTTTTCTGTAACCAAGGAAGCCATCAATGCTGGGTGATAACCATATAACTAAGTAATGGGGTGATGTGGAGCTTACCATGGCGTCCCTGTTAACTAGATGCTGAGACACAAATGCACTGTCCATCCAGGAACCAAATCTCCACACCCTTCCACACACTTTGCTGTGGTAACGCACTGTCCACCGCAAAGGAAAATCTGTTCATTTCATAGGATGGCCCTCCAGGGGCAGCTGCTTACCTCAGCTGATGGATCTACTCAGCCAGACAGACCAAGGTTATTTAAAAACAACAGCAAGGTGTAAAAACCTTGTGTCAATTTACCTCCGTGGTCTGATCTCAACTTGCCTAGTAAAGACCATGATCCCTAGACTGCAGATATGCTTCCTAAGCACACAGCCTATATAGAGGTAATGCAGACATAGGACTGATACAGTATTAAAGTTTAAATTAACAGAAGTTAGAAACTACTAATTGTGTGGTCAGTTAACTGTCAGGGACTGTGTATGAATAGCATGCCATGCACTCACCATGCTTTTTCCATGCATACAACATTCTTGCTACTGGTAACACTTTTGTCCGCAGCACTTAGAATCCACATACAGGAAATCTGCACATGTTTAGGGTCAATGTAATACCCAACATTAACTTTGTCACTTGTATGAATTATTCTACTGAAATTTCTTTACCAGGACAAGGAAGGATCATAAGGATCAATATTATTTCTGAATAATTTTCACAGAGGTATCAGTTAAAACTAAGAGTACGGTAGACCCTCTGTTTCACGGTTAACCTTTCCAAGAAACGGCCCCTAAAGGCAGATGGAAATACTGTAGTAGGGAATGGAACTATGCATACCAATGAAAAACATGACATAAATAAAACATATAACCTTGACAATGTCAAGCTAAGAACACTGTTATATATTTAAAAAAAAAAAAAGTGCATACTTGTCTGCACACTGAAACTGAAATAAAGGACACTGAACCCAAAGTACATGGGTGTCACTGTCACTCTGATTGTGAAGTAAAACATATTCAGTATGTTTATCTTGACTGCAGCATATAGACAGTACCAGCAATTAGAAACAACAATCTCAATGGAGAAAGAGGACTTCTAATTTAATAACCTGGCCTAACCTAACCCAATCTAACTTAATCTTTTCTAACTCTGCCTAGCCCAATCACACCAAAGATGGCGAGTCTGACAAAAATGGAAGAATATGCGAACACAGTGCAGAAAAGCATGAATTCACCCAACCCTACTGAACTTCCACAATTCCGCAAAAACAGTTCTTATGTTTCAGTTTCATATTCAGTCCAACAATGTTCAGGTACAATATGCAGGCTGAACATAGTGCTGCAAATTGGCATGCCCACTTATACTGGTATCTGTTTCGGATGGGGAAATTATCCTATAATTGGATATGATACACACAGTACTGGAATCGGCAGAGTAACAATAAAAATGAATGAATGTTTGTTTCACCCAATGACGATAAACTCATAAATGTATATAATTAACAAATATACATAATTTAATCATCACCCCTTTTCTTGAACTTTACAAAGTGACTGCTGAATTTGGTCGTTACGTGCAAATTTAATTTTGTTTAGCTAATGTTAAAGAAATATCTGGATTACTAATACTGTACTGGTACTTCATAAAATTATGTTAATATATTAACACTGAAGTATCACATCACAATATCTTTAGGTTTTTTATTTGTATTTTCATTTTAAAGAAGGTATAAAGTGATTACTGTACTGTCAAATTCACCCAGTACCTTTATAACTTACAGGGTTATTAAGACACCTAAAATTTATGTCTTTGCCATTGGCCAAATATTAGAAAACATATCATTAAACACATAAGTTTTGTTTCTCTGAAAGTACATAACAATCATTAAAAATATAGTAAACACACTTCTTGAAAAAAATAAATAAAATCTTTGCAATTAACAATGTAAGCAGCACATTACATACACAAACTTCTGGTCATTACTGAAATACTGAAATTCAACATTTATACAGAAAAAGTACTTGGTCGACTGACAATTAGCCATAAAATGAACTAACATTTACACTTAAAAGCAGGTATCGGTAACATCTTGGTCATTAGCCAACTACAGGCCAAACCAGCCTTCAGAATTAATGTTTGGTCATAAAAATACACCTGTTTTAATCCCTGAGACTGGATTAACTACGAGTCAAGGACTGTCCCTCATATCATGATTAAAAATGCACCAAATGAAATAAAGCATGAATGACCATGTACACTGTAAGTCAACCACATATCTGTGCTGTACACAGGTAGGTATGTGTTTGGCAATTCAATGCAGTGCATCAGGATCCGTACCCGGTCCCGTATGGGAAGTATATGACTGGTCAGAAGTTGTTTTTGAAAGCGATGATTTTTCCAAATGTTTCCTTGGCTGTGGCAAGACACCACAAAAAAATTACCCAGAGCATCGGAGCGTTTAATTTCAGAAATAAAAGAGTTTACTCTTTACACAAATTGCTAAAAAATCAACAAAACATGGTTTCTTTTACACACACATAACCAACTTAACATGCCAAAAGCCAATGGTCAAATCCTGATTCAAAACTTTAACCCCCAAAGCCAGTGGGTTCAGAAATTTGCGGGCTCCCCTGACCAGCCCCAGGACCATTTTTGCAGTGTTCTAAAATTGGTTTCTTTTTCTTACAGATGTGAAGAAAATCGACTGGCGCAACTGGCAATGTGCTTTTTAGCTTCCCGAACTCATCCTGTGATTCGCTATAATTCACAGAAGATATAACAAAATTACTGCATATGTGCCATTTACAGGTAACCATATGGGTGAAAACATATGAGAAAAATTGATTGAATACATGGTATGGTAGAGTAGGGTCAGGTAAATGTACCAATGACCTTCGTTCCCTTCCTATAATTGTTCGCAGTTTCTTATAGCTCACACTAATTCAATGTCACTGGCACATTTACAGTAAAGCGTCGCTCGATGCCAGTGGCCAATTAGGGGTTAACTTTCATGGTTGGACAATTATGAAAAACAAATTTCTTGGCTAACCCTGACTCAGTGCTACCTTTCATGACTGGCTGATTAATAAAAAAAAAATCCTTGACTAAATCTGCTCTACACACTCTGAAAGGGAAAAAATCTTGACAATGTAAACCTACCATAGAGAAACTCCAATATTTTGACTTAAGAACAGCATTCTTTGACCCTAAATTCCCAATATTCTGAACGGAATGTGGATGGAGTAATAAACACAACCAAATCTAACAAAAGCAACATGATCTTCAACACTAACATTTGCTGCTTTCAGACCTCAACTTTGCATCCAATGAACCTAACCTTAGGATTTTTCCAGTCTAACCCCAAATAGATAACCATGTCAGTTTCAATAAAAAAAAATCTGATGGCAACAGCAAGGAACTGTCATTCTACTGATAATGAAAGTGGCAATAAAACGAATATTAACCAAAACTTACTCATGTTAACTGATGCAGCTAATGGACATGGATCCCCAGATTGCTCAATGCTCCTTTCCTGTCTTGGAGTAATGGCTGAGTCCCATTGGATCTTCATCACATCTTTGGATGGGTCTGAAAATGAAAGGATATTATTCAAAAGTTCTCTTCAGCACCATCCATTATTAACTCAAAACAATGGATATTGAACTCTGCAAGGTATTTACACAAAGATATGATGGTAAAGAGTAAAACATATACACATCCGAGTAAAACACAAACTTCGAGGGCACTAACTTCACAACACAATAAGAACATAAGAAGAACATAAGAAGAGAGGATAACTGCAGTAGGCCGGTTGGCCCGTGCTAGGCAGCTCCTAGAAGAGTAACTGAACTACTAGGATGAGATAAGGACAGCAAAGAAGAAGGCTCTCCCCCCACCCCCGCCCTCCAAACCCTCCAGCCGAAGCCGGCAGGAAAAAGTCAGAAAGAACACCACGCAGCATAGAAAAACTGGCGTGGGCATTTTATATGAAAGTGTGAAAGGAGAACAGAGGCTATCATAGTGTACCCTGAAAAGGAAAACGTATGAATTAGTATTGGTTATAAGATTTTTTTTTCTTTTTCTATACCCACCCCTTATTTGTCATGCTTATCTAGCCTATGCTTGAAACTCACAATGGAAGGGGCAGCAACTACTTTACTAGGAAGCTTATTCCATTCATCTACTACTCTATTACCAAACCAATTTCTACCTATTTCCTTACTGAAACGGAATTTTTCTAGTTTGAAACCATTACTTCTAGTTCTATCCTGTATGTTCACTTTAAGTACCTTGCTAATATCTCCCTTGTTTATACCCTTCAACCACTTAAACACCTCAATTAAGTCTCCCCTTACTCTACGTCTCTCTAATGAGTGCAGATTTAGTCTTTTCAGTCTGTCTTCGTATGACAGGTTTCGAACATCATGTATCATTTTTGTCATTCTTCTCTGTACACTTTCTAACGAGTTAATATCCATTCTATAGTAAGGACACCAAAATTGTACTGCGTAGTCTAAATGTGGAGCTGCTAAACTGGCGGAAATCCTGGGCTCCAGTTGATGCCACACTCACCAGGAGATAAAACAGATGACTAGGTGACAGGACACTGAAGAAATACTACCGACAACAGGTGACGAATACCAAATTACATTCACGAATCACCTGCCGACGCGTCACCTTCCTCTTCCCCGCGTGGCCGTCTTCTCCTTCTTCATCGACAACCGTGGCGCCGTGGCGGTGATGCCAAACAGAAATCTTTAAAAAGCATTAGACTATACTTTAAAACGCGGTAAGCTGTAAGCAAACAGTTCAAATACTTCAAAATGGGCTAGATATACAGTAAAAATCTATATGCATTGTTAATTAAGCTGCTGATATTCAATGTTTGCAGACAATAATATTTAAAATACGTAATTTATCATAAATCACACGTGGAAAATACATCATCCTTGCATTACACTGATTTTTACACTTTGAATACTACCTAGCCTTTGAAGTTTGTGGATTATTTGATCTTGAACTGTCAGTAAGAACAAAGAAAATTCAGTCCGCTTAAAGATTATCCCTTCGATGACAAAAGACTACTCCCAGGTAGAGTAAAGTTGCCTATATCATTAAAGTTATGATATTTAAGTGTGCGCCATAACAAACCAACTCTCCCAGTAGCAAAACCTCATCTGAATGTGAGCCCAGTTCAGCACAGGCAAGTAAGTACCTTTCTTCTGCAGTCTACCTTCCTTCTTTCAGGGGGATAGGGATGGAGCTGAGGAACATTTGTATGGCCTGGCAGTGGAGCCACCCAACTTACCTGTGCCACCACGTGAAGGCGCCCCTCTCCAGCACCGCAGCTCGTCCAGAAAGTACAATACAAAAGGCACTCACATATAAAATCACTTCATCTACGATGCTACGCGCCAGTAAGGTCATTTTTACTCTCTCTCTCTCTCATGTCATTGTTCTACCCTGGTTTTATCATTACTAACCTCTTCTGACCAATGACATATCTTTTACTTTATTCTATATCTGTATATCTTTATTCACCTTAGGCTATTAGAAGTTAGGGGATTAGACTAGTCTTTATCAATCAGTTCTGTAAAGCAACGCCCTTCTAAGACTGACCCTTTCAGTTGTTTTTTTTTTTTTTTTTGTCATCTCCATACCATTATTTTCAGCTTTGGGGAAACTTTTTGAAGCTGAGGTTGGATATAGCCTTCCTTTACCCCATCAATACAAGTCTCCCCCAAAACTAAATAAATCGTCTGAAGGGAGGGAAATACATCACCTGATTGAAGGGGTTAACAGAATAATCTGCCAGTACAAATAATCATCCATCATCTGATCCTTTCTTGCCATCAGAAGCATACGGACCCGAAGCACCCAAAGCGAAACATGTAAGGCAAAAAAAAAAAGCAAGGGCACCGGAAGCAGGGGAGGAAAGGGGGCAGCTAGCTCCCCTGAACTTTTATGAGGGGGAGGGGGGGCAAACGTGGGATTTGTCCCTCTCCTTGTATCTCATCATGAACTCATTACAGATATGCACCATTAACAGGAAATCTGAGTACATATGGTACGGGTATGTTATTTTTCATAAAAGCATGCTGTCATTATGTGCCTAGCTGAAATAAATGAGGACGATTTTAATTTTTTGAATAGTCATTTTCAGTCAAGAATCAAGAGATAAGTACTTCAGCCCACAGTAGCTACATTTTTGTCCTCTCCCCTAATTTGGAAGGCTTACGGCGCCACTGGGCAAGGGGATCAACCTCGCTTTACCTGGGCACCATAATATGAGGAATACGATTAAACCCTAACCATCTCTAAGATGGAAACCCTTACAGGTTCCATTCCGTTGGAGTGTCTTAATCATCAGACACAGGATATATGGTGAAATTAAAAGCGAAAGAGCATCAGTTAAAACAAAACAGCAGCATTTAGATACATATTACACCAACACATGAATAACTGGATGACCTGGATAACTTTTTTCCTCGTACATCTTTCTATATCCCATCCCGCTGACAACAGTATATCAATGAAAGGTTATTTTATTTTATTTTCTCCCTATGTTATTAGTCTGTTATACTGCGCCCATCGTTTACCTCCCATTACTGTTATTCCACCGACGACCGCAAAGTAATACACGAGTTCATGAGTGGGTTGATGAAAGGTTAATTTTTCTCTTTTAATTCCTGTTATTCTGTGTTATCCTGTGCCCCTCGTTTATCTTCCTTATCTCTTCTCGTTTATTTTCCTTATCCTCCGCTTTGGGGGCACGGTGGCTCAGAGGTAGAGCATCGAGCTCGGGACCAGGGGGTCGCGAGTTCGAGCCGCGCCTGCACGGGGGAGGGGTAGCGCCCTCCTGATACCTAGTGGGGCTCGCGAGCTGTGATCTCATTGAAAGGTCTAGCTCGGGGGATTCTTTTAATCCCTTATCCTGCGTCCCTCCTTATCTCCCTATTTCTTATTCCGCTGACAAAAGTAAAGAAATGAGTCACTTCTCTCCATTTCTAAGCTGTAATCCTGTATTATCCTCTGCCCCTCATTTCCTTTTTCTTATTCCGCTGACAAGGGTAAATAAAGAATTTAAGGAAAGAATCAGTTCTCTCCCTTTTTACGTTGTTATTCTATGTTAGCCTGTAATGCTGAATTAATTCTCTTTTTCACTCTGTTATTCTGTGTTATCCTATGCCCCTCGTTATCTTCCTATATTGTATTTTACTGATAGCACCTCACGTACCGCCGCCTCACGTTCACATGATAAGCGAGAAAGATATTAATTCAAGTGAAGGTCAGGGATGCAACACGATAATAGGCCATAGCTAGGAGGTGGCATAGGAGGCTTCGTGACACCTATTCCTTGCCGATTTATTCTTCACATTACTTTCAATATCCTCTCTCTCTCTCTGTTTTGATATCGACACAGCTACATTAATACCACAGACGAGAATAATGCGTAACGTACAGACTAAATCGCTGAGGAAGGGGTGTAACGAAGGTCTTTTCCTATCCCTAGACACCGCAGCCAGACGTATAATTAATGGAGGAAATGTTGTTCGTCAGGCACTCCCAGCCGCAGCTGAAGGTCAATGGCAAAATACATGGGTGGCATCTTAACACCTCTTACTAAACTATTTATTATGCCTATTACACACTGATCTTTATGTTATTCATACCGTTTTAACGTCGATATAGGCTGCATCAACAGTGAAGAAGAGGCTACTCAGGTGTACGGTAAGGAAATAAATCGCAACTGACAGGTGTTACGTAACCCCAATACAAACTTATGCTATTTCGCTTAAGACACTTCCATTCACCGCTGCCAGTCGTTTCAGTGAAGAGCAGGAAAATTGTGTATCCATCCGGTGGGCAATCCTACACTCCACCTGAAGGTCAGATGATGAAACATTACTCATACCGCGGTTAATTATACATGCAACTAAAAAAATTATGTTCCATGGGGGTGTGTGGCAAGATCCTCCACCTGTTTTTGTTGTACTCTGTGTATGTTCATGCAGAGTTTGATACATGAAAACAAAATGAGGATATGTTATGCAAAACGTTCTTCTGTGCTGTAAGAACTAGACAAATGAGGTTTTCTCCTTTGTACAGACCTAGTGAAATATCTATTTGTTTACTACAAAAAAGTATACGAACAGACTAACATACCTGTTAATATAGGATACATAGGGCACATTCAGCTCTATAGCACCTTTACTTATTTATCTATTTCTTACTTCCATTCACAGCTCGGGGTATTATCATTTTCTGAGTAATCGCTCCAGGATCCTCAAGCATCTCCGGAAGCGTGTAATTTCCTGCAGGCAGCGTTAATACCCTTTTTCTCGTGAGTATACCATTCTTGTAGACTCGTTTTTCAATCTACTAACACTATACTGCTGCTTACATCACTTATCTCGAGTACATATCATGGCGAGGGTAGTAGTTTTGAAGTACTTACGTGGACAGTGTTAACTGATCTTTATTACATCCACTGTTTGCTGAAATAAGAGGATAGTATTATGCTATGACTAACGTGCGAGCTTACCCCAGGGGCACCTTAATCATGAGATGCTGAGTCACATAAATCACACCATATTTTACCAAGGTTACAATTCACTCATAACAAAATACCAAGCAACAATCCCTAGAACTAACATAAACACATCACTCGCTACACAGACACCCAGATATGGAAGTGTTTTTATTGATATATGACGTAAACTACACGAGTGAACATGCAAGCCTTTCCTCCAACCCGCATAAAGAGAGATGCCGCTCCGTCAACCTGGGCAGTCGTCATTTGGTTGCTGGTGAGGGTATACGTAGCTGCATCTCTCTCCGCCATGGCTTCTACAGTCGCCAAGAACTTTTACGAACTTAGTGCCAGGGCTCTCTCGGGTAAGTTTATGATAACAATAGTGCTAGTTTCAGTTCAGCTTAATAATATTTACAGGTTCATTGTAACTATGCGCGATACAAGTGTCACTTACGTAATAGGATATAGGGACGGAGTGGTCTGATGTGAAAAAGAAAAAAAGACTAACGGTACACTATACAGACCCGAATATTCTGGAAGAGCATACATGAGAGATTTAGCCAATTTTATTTCATTTATAAGTATTTTGTTCGCGAGTTTCAGCTCCCTATCTGACACATATCGATTCTCTTAACCATTATCGAAGGCATTTTTTTTTTTTTTCGCTCATGTCATTATGTATCGATCACGAAAGTTTTAATAGCGCTCTTGCACGATTTTTCAGCTTTTTTTGTCTCCTGCTGTAATCGGACTTCGTTATTTATAACTATAGCGTGCATATCTTGTAGTTTAAGGATGAAAAACTGATTTTGTTTGCATATAATAATTTTTTTTTTCTCTCTCTCAGTATATTTACCTATTCTGTTGCATCAGCCAGGCTACTTAATTATCTTCTTTACGTTTATACTGCATATTTACCTGCGTATCTCTGTATTCTCACCTACCCATTCTCCTACTAACATACCCACTTCCTTTCATCCTCCCTTTCGTATCTCAACCAGGATCTTTCCCTCTGTTCCTCCCTGCCTCTCTACCCTCCTGCCCACCTCTCTACCTTGCCGTCACCTCTACCTGTTTACATACCTCTCTACCCTACTTTCCCCTACCCGCCAGCCATCCTGCCTACCTGCCTCCCTACCTGCCCAGCCCTTCACCTACCTACCAACCTCCCCACACCTACCTACGTACCTCCTACCTACCTACCAACCCCCACACACCTACCTACGTACCTCTTACCTACCTACCTACCAATCCCCCACACAACTTCGAACGTATCTCCTACCTACCTATCTGTCAACCCCCACACACCTACCTATGTACATCAACCAACCAACCAACCAGCTAACCCCCTCACACTTATCTACCCTCACACACCTATGTAGCCTACCTACCTATCAACTAACCAACCATCGCCTCACGCTTGCCTGCCTGCCTACCCAACACCCAACCAACTTGCCCCATTGTCCATCGCCCTACAAAGGACTTGTAGTCAAGAGATTAAAAGAAGACAGGATTTCCGTGACAGGAGGCGGGTCGCGAAAATAAGTAAATAAGAAGTTCGTTCCCAGTAATATTCATTGCAAATATTAATCCTTCCAAGGACGAGACAGCCCTATAGTTTTGTTCCAGAATTCAAAGTAGGGAAGGTCTGTATAGCTGGTCTGTTTTATCTGACGGAACTGGGCCACTCAACTTGAAAAGGGTGTTACCGAAAGGATGCAGGGTCCTTTTGAGCCACTGAATTACGTGAAATAAGCTGGAAAAGGACACACACACACACACACACACACACACACACACACACACACACACAAACATGCAGGGCCGTAGTATTGTCTTATTCTGCCCCTGAGTTACGTGAAATCAGCCGCTAAATTCGGGGGAAAAAGAATGCAGTACTGTCTTATTCTGGCACTAAACTACGTGAAACACGCTGCTTAAAGGACGAAATTCTCAACCATGTTAAGCTGACCACACTATAGGTGCCAGGGAACACGTCGTGATATTGAATGCATTAAGATTACGCTGGTCTGTTCCGCTTCTTATTCTGGCACCCTTCGACCTTGAGCCACACCTGTTGCAACATAACCCTGCAATCTAGATTACCAACACATGCAACACGACAGAAATTTAAAAAAAAAACTTGTATACAAGAAAATCACTGGCCAGTTGGAATTATATTTACACATGTATATGTGCATGCATATATGTATTATATAGAATGGTACACACTGGGATCGTCTGCCATACAATATTACCCTGCGTAGTGCATATGCTTCACCCATATGGCACGATTGGAATTTTTCGGGAAGAAATCTTATGTAAAGGAAAACCACTAATTGGACAGAGACACAAACCAAGCCTCTCTCATTTTTGAAATATTACGGTACCTTACAGTGAAAACTGAGTAGAAATGACCAGAATACATATCCTTGACAAAAACATACTAGCACATTATTTGTTGATAAAAGATACCGGTATTTGCGAATTGAGGCGAAATCTTAACTAAACTGAATAGACGTAATGACGTTGTACTGAAGAGGTTAAATAAGTCAAGTACGTAACCATTGTCGAGAGTACATTGGTAAGAAAACCTGATAAGGTAAACTGCGGAACCATCGTGTTACCTCTTTATCTCCACCCTGTATCCAAGCAGTGTGAATAAGCTATGATACAGAAGAGGATGAACCAGCATTTTCTGGCTGTCAGAGGACGTGGAGGGAGAGGGAGGGGAAGACCGAGGATACGACGGAGATGGGGTGGAGAGGTATATGAGAAAGGGGTGTGTGAGCTGGAGAAAGGGCTGCCTGGTAGCGTAGGACAGGCTGACATGGAGGCGATTCGTCTGTGACTACCCCTTCCAGGATTAAGGCAGAGAGAGAGATGGGGGGGGGCGAAGATTTATGGGAATTACGGTACATCTCGCGGGGTACAGTGCGGTGCCGAGTTGTTATATAATACAGAAATACCGCCTGCCTGAAATCCTTATCGGTCAGAGTGGCGATAACGTGTACCCCTTCAGTCGACGTTTGAATTTCGTGTTATTGTTATCTCTCGATTTTATTCAGCCCAGGAGATATTTTCGAACTGGAGGGGTTAAAGTATTACCTTCAGTAGCGCTTTCTGCGATGGGGCTTTCCTACACTAAATAAAATTGTCTAGTAGCAGCAACAGTTATTTCAAAAAGACATCTTACTAAAAGACTATACTTTAATCACCGTAACTTGGGCCAGATTTCCTCTTGGAGCCTATTTCACGTAGCCCAGTGACGGAGAAACACTGCCAGGCTAGTCTACATCTTTCCATCGCATTTTTTCATGACTGGCGCCATATTCTAGTGGTATCTCTTGACAGCTTAGCAGTGAATATGGAGAGATGGCAGTTTCAGGCAAAGTTAAAGGAGTATAAACCCATTCAATCAGGCGACCCCATCTTTTTTAAATTTCAATTTCCCTCCTCCAGACAAGGTAATAATCCTCAGATCCAGCCTTCATCTGACCCTTTACCTCCTAAAAATCTCCTCTAAGCTGAATACAATCGTCTGCATGTTGGAAGCGATGGTGTTACCCCCTTCAGCAGGTATTTTCCTTGCTGGATAAACTATTGGTACTTCAGGATAATGGATAGCTTGTAGCCTCTCCACCACGCCAGGCCTCCCTTTGAGGTGTCGCTGTAATCGAATGCTTTACTCTCAGTTTGGCGATAGTGCTAAGGCGGTTATCGTCCCTGTCATTTCCTGATTCCCCCACACCCCCATCCCATCCCTTCCAAGTCACCCTGAGAGGATTTCCTGGCTGTAACTCTCTGCCATCAGACTGCCCTCCCCCCTGCCGACTCCACCCTTCAATCATACTTTTCCACCCCATCCCTCAACATCATCCTCAGTCCCCCTCTTCCCTTTCTCTCACATACACTTACCATATAAAAATCTCATTCCCCATTCTCTGTCATTCCTCATTTTCTGTCTCTCATTGCTCATTCTGTCTTTCATCTCCAAATGGCTAGAACATTTCAGGTTACTTCCCCATGCACATTCCAACACATCCACCCCAACCCCACATTCCTTCAATTCCTCATTCTGTCGTCACTTCCACTTAAGAATATGGAACTTTTCGAAATACAAGCTTGTTTCTGGTATTTGTGAGGTAATTCAGATCCAGTTTTTCCTTTGATATCCTTTAGCGCCGCTGTCTTGTTTGAGTTCCTCCATGTTGATAGCATGTTAGTATAATGGACAAGACTTAATTTCGTATGATATACACACCACCCAATTAAAATCAATATATTCAGAAGCCAGCGAAGTATTTTTAATGGGATACCTTCCTAGTGTGGACGCTTAGAGTTGCGGGACAGGTTTTTGCCTAATCTGTTACTTATCCACTAGTATTTCCTGTATGCCGAGCACTTTTGTAACCACAGCCTCTATTTCTGATATCTGTTCTTTAATTCTGAGACCCATTCCTGATAACTGAAACCCAACCTTAATATAAAAGCCGTCCTAATATATGAAACCCAGCCCTAATAATAATATTTAAAAAAAAATAATATCTGAAAGCCGGCCCTAATATCTGAAACCCAGCCCTGATATGAAAAACCCAGCGCCGATCTCTGAAACCCAGTCCATATTTCTGAAACGCCTATGAAACCAGACCCTAATTCTCAAACCTCCCTATAAAACCTGCCCTTAATTCTGAAACCCAGGCCTTATTTCAGAAAGTTATCTCGCTGAAACGTACACGTGATGCAGAACTGAACACATACTTATGAAACTAGTCAGGTAATTCAGACAAACAGGAAGTACAGGTGATTAAAATTTGATAGACGCGTAATTATAGATGGCGTTACCTAAGGGGGTAATTCTCTCTCTCTCTCTGCAGAACATAATTATAACGAAACGGAACCTGGAGATGATAACTTTTAGGGAAGGTCTGAGAATAACTTTAAAAGCTAGAGCTACACTCTGTTCTCTTTGACTTGGACATTTCCATCTCACCATCCTCGATGCTGAATTGTTACAAGTGATGCCGGTAAATATCAGAATATGGTGCTAGTCACGAAGTAGTGCTATGAATTGGATGTACAGCCGTAGTAGTATTTTTATACTGACATTGGGCTACGTGAAATAAGTGAAGGTTAGCACGAACATATATACCGGTACTAATCTAGTCAGTTATTTTTGGCCGGACAGTTAATCCAAAACACTTGAAAAAAAAAAATGAGTCTCTGTTCTCTCCAGTGAAAGTGT
>JAGKTI010012049.1:0-25293 GCA_018397915.1 Birgus latro | reverse complement strand
CACACACACACACACACACACACACACACACACACACACACACGGGTCGCCGACGGAGGTGGAGCTGCTCCTGGATCGAGGGGAAGTAATCGCTGAATCAGCGGCGAAAAGGAGACCAGCCTATTGTGATTATGTGAATGAGTGCGTGAGTGGTGGTCCTGTCGGATATTAGTTGAAAAAAAATGCAGGTTTCAGCCATAAAGATACAAGATACAGTGAAAAAAGAAAGTTTCTATATGGTTGCAACATGGCGGAGAGGGACAGAGGATTGTTTACATCTGGTGGCAAAGGGGACTTTGTGGGCTTCTCCGAAGATGATGTAGGTAACGGAAGTACCAAGCTGAACCAAACAAGAGTAGCAGGAGTAGAGAAAACGACGGAGAGGAGTGTCCAGGAGTTAAAAAAGGTATGGGCAGTAGTTAGAGAGTTACAGGAATGGACCTTAGAGCAAGAGAGAGAGATCAAAGTCCTGCAGGGTAAACTGGAAAAAGTTTGCACACGTAGTGATGAACAAGAAAAGGAAGTCACAGAATTAAAGGTGAGTAATGAATCTACATCAAATGAAATAAAACAGCTCAAGAGAGAGAATAAGTGATTGGAAGAAGAAAGAGGCAGAATGAAAAGTAAACTAGATGAGTATGAACCAAAATCATGGATGCAAGAGAGCATATTAGGGAAATCAAGAAGCAATATAAGGAGTGGAAGAATATTCAGCAGGAAGGAAATGTAAATTTGAAAGAGATTATAGAACAGCAAAGCAAGGAAAAGGTGGAGAAGGAAGTGGTTAGGGTACTGAGAAGTAGAGAATCTTTGGTCAGGGATGTAGCAGATTAAAAAAAATGTGTTATCATTTCAGGAGTTAAAGAAAAGCGTATGACAGTAAGATCCGAAAGAGAAAGAGAAGAACTGAGCAAGGTTAAAGAGATAATATTAGTAGTTATGGAGGGTAACAACAAAGCTTAAGAAGAGATTGAAGAAGTGTTTAGGTTAGGAAAGTACGAGGAAGGAGGGGCGAGGCCATTGAAGGTAAAGTTTAAGTCCCAGGTAATGGTGAATGAAATCATCAGTAGAACGTGGAAATTATCAGACAGAGGGGTTCTAAAACGTTTGGATAAGGAGAAATGCATATGAGGAAGAAAGAGCTAAAATAAAAAAGTTAGTAAAGGAAGCAAAGGTAAAAAACAAACAGAGAACGGAGGAAGAGAAGGTAGTGTTCTATTGGAGAGTTATGGATCAGAAATTGAGAAAGTGGTACCAACGGAGGGAAGGAGAGAAGAGAGTATAAAAAACAATGAAAAAAGTTTGAAAGTGGCGTATACAAATACAGTAAAACCTCGATATAATGGACTTCAGTAGACCGGAATTTGCTTTTATCGGACTCAAGGAGCTACTGGACTAAACTCCTATATATCGGAAAAAATCTGATAAAGCCAGAAAGCAATCTGGACTGCCTGACAACTTCAGCTATGTTCACCACAATAAGACAAAAGACATGTTTTTCAGTGCACAGTACAGTATTGTTATACCATTTGATTAATCTAGTGAAGGTATAACACAGTACAATACTGCAATGGTGGTGAAAACCACTGATGCAATCCGTACTAATGTCTGATATATCGGAAAAAGTCCGGATTAGCAGGGGTAAGTCCGGATGTCGCTTTTATTGGAAAATCACATATTTCGGACTGGCCTGAGCCCCAATTAGTCCGTTATAGTGAGGTCTTACTGTATTGATGGTTTTACATCAGCAAGGTTAAAAATCAATGATTTTTGACGGTACATGAACCTGGTGTTATGTGCTTTGTAGAGACTAAGTTGAAAGAAGATATTGATATTCATATGGGAGATGGTAAATACAAATTGTGGAGAAGAGACAGAAAAGAAAAAACAGGAAGAGGAGTGATGATAGCAGTGAAGGACAACATAAATGTAGATACTGTGGAAACAGGAGAGGGTAGGGCTGAAGTGATAAATATGAAATTGGAAACTGGGGAGAATGGTATATGTTCCCCCTAAGACAGGAGCATGGAATGACGATGAATACCAGGAGATGTTGTCAGACACGGTTAGTTATCTACAGAAAGTGATTGAGAAAAGTAACAATATAATCCTTATGGGTGATTTTAATTGTAAAGAGGTGACCTGGGAGGAATGTTACTCAGGAGGCAGTGAAGATTCATGTGGCACTAAATTGTTAAATATAGCAATGAATAACGTAATGACGCAGTGGGTCAAAGAAGAGACACGATTCTGAGGCGATGACTCACCAGCAAGATTAGATTTACTACTAACTAAAGAACCTGATGTAATTGAATCTTTGAAATAACTGTGTCCTATAGGAAAAAGTGATCATGTGGTCATAGAGTTCCAGATGAATATAGGGAATGTGGTGCCAGGAGATGAGCTTTATAGGCAAGGAAGATACAACTTTCGAAAGCAAACTTTGCAGAATTGAGAAAATTTTTTGAAAATGCAGATTGGAGAAAATTCAGAGAAACAAGAGAGATACAGAGGAGGTGGGATATCTTTCTAGACCTCTATAATTTGGGAGTGGAAAAATATGTGCCTAGAGTAAGGGGGAAAGAAAACAGGAAAAAGGAGTGGTTTAATAGAAGATGTATGATAGCAAAAAAAGAGAGGGACATGGCATGGAACAAATGGAGAAAGAGAGGTAATAACAGAACAAAGGAAGAATATAAAAGAACTATAAATGAATATACAAGAATATGTAGAGAGGAAGAAAGGAATTTTGAAAAAGGTATAATTGACAAATGTAAGGATGAACCCAAATTGTTTTATAGATTTGTCAATGGCAAATTGAAGCAAAAGGAAGGAATCACCAAACTGAAAGTAGAAGGAGAGGTCTACAAAGATGCGGTAATGCAAGCTGATATAATGAACAAATGTTTCCAATTGGTTTTCACTAATGAATGGGAGTTTTTGGAGGAGGAGGGAGTGATTGGAAATGTAGTGATAAAAGATATAAAAGTGGAATTGCAGGAAGTGTATAAATTACTGGAAACTCAAGATGTAAGGAAAGCCCCAGGACCAGATGGAACCTCTAATTGGGTACTGAAGGAATGCAGAGAACAACTGGCAGATGAGATTCACAATTTGTTTGTGTGTTCTCTGGAAGAGGGGAAAGTGCCTCAGGAATGGAAGAGGGCAAATTTGGTACCAATTTATGAGGGAGGTAACAAGGAAGAACTCCTAAATTATGGACCTGTGTCCCTAACCAGCATGGTCACAAAATTGTGTGAGAATCCTGAAAGATAGATGGATAAAATATCTGGAAGAGGTGAATATTTTGACTGAAAGTCAGTTTGGATTCAGAAGTGGAAGGTCATGTGTTTCCAACTTGTTGAGCTTTTAGTCAAGAGCGATTGACGTGCTACAGGAGAGAGACGGTTGAGTGGATAGATCTGGAGAAGGCCTTCGACAAGGTACCCCATAAGAGACTAATATGGAAATTAGAGCATATCAGAGGACTGAAGGGAAGCCTCCTGGAATGGATGAGAGACTTTTTGAGTGACAGACAAATGAGGATAGTAATAAAGGACAGGACATCTGGATGGAGGGAAGTAACAAATGGTGTCCCACAGGGCTCGGTGTTGGCACCAGTAATGTTCCTGATTTACGTAAATGATATGGTAGATGGAGTGAACAGTTACGCAAGTCTGTTTGCTGATGATGCAAAGATCTTCAGAAAGGTAGAGGTTGAAGAAGACTGTAAAATGCTGCAGGAGGATCTGGATAGGATACATGATTGGAGCTGGATGTGGGAAATGAAATTCAACGCAAAAAAATGTAAAATATTGGAAATGGGTAAAAGTACCAAGAGGCCATCATTGAATTATTTGATGGGTAATGAACCGATGACAAAAGCGAGAGAAGAGAAAGATTTGGGAGTGCTGGTCCAGGATAGTTTGTCACCTGAAAAACACATAAATTAGATAGTTCAGTATAAGAGTGGCATTTCATTACATGGATGAGGAGATGATGAAAAAATTGATAGTGGCCATGATCCACCCCAGGTTAGAATATGCAGCAGTAGTGTGGTCCCCACACAAAAAGAAAGATATAAACAAGATTGAGAGAATACAAAGAACAGCTACCAAGATGGTCCCCAGTCTGGCAGATTTGTTGTACACAGAGAGGCTGGAAAGGCTGGATTTGCCTTCCTTAGCTAAAGGAAAGGAGAGAGGGGGGCGACATGATTGCAGTGTTCAGGACCATGATGGGAGTAGATAAAATTGACAGAGAAATCTGTTTTTGTGGGATGAGAGAGTAACAAGAGGACACAGAATGCAACTAAGAAGCCAAGCTGCTTGAAGGACATCAAGAAATACAGTAAGACCTCACTATAACAGACTAATTGGGGCTCAGGCCAGTCCGAAATATGCGATTTTCCAATAAAAGCGACATCCGGACGTACCCTTGCTAATCCGGACTTTTTCAGATATATAAGACTTTAGTCCGGATTGCATCAGTGGTTTTCACCACCATTGCAGTATTGTACTGTGTTATACCTTCACTGCATTAATCAAATGGTATAATAATACTGTACTGTGCACTGAAAAACAAGTCTTTTACTTGTCTTATTGTGGTGAACATAGCTGAAGTTGGTAGGCAGTCTGGACTGCTTTCTGGCTATATCGGACTTTTTCCGATATATAGAAGTTTAGTCCGGTAGCTCCTCGAGTCCGATAAAAGCGATTTCCGGTCTACTGAAGTCCGTTATATCGAGGTTTTACTGTATAGCTTTCCTCATAGATGCATAGACCTGTGGAATAGCCTGAACAAAGAGATCATCCAGTCTGAAAACTTAAATGAGTTTAATGCAAAATTTGACTTATTGAGAAATAGAGACGGGACCCCACGAGCGTAGCTCATTTCCTGTATATCACAATAAGGTAAATACAATTAGGTAAATACACACACATACACACACACACACACACACAGAGAAGGGAAAGAGGTAACTTGATCACGATATTTAGAAATATAAGAGAATTGGAAAGGGTGGATAGTGAGGATCTTTTTGTGTTGGATGATGGAAGAACAAGAGGTCATGGCCTCAAGTTGAGGAAAAGTAGATGTCTTAATGATCTCAAAAGGTTCAGTTTCCCGAACAGAAGCATAAGTATTTGGAATGACTTAGACGAAGAGGTGGTGCAGGCGAAAAACATTCATGTATTTAAAACTAGATTAGATGAATGTAGATATGGAGACGGGACAACACGAGCTTAGCTCAATTCCTGTATACTACAAATAGGTAAATACACACACACACGGGCTCATTACACATCTGTTCATGCAGATTCATCATTCATGACCCTTGCTGCAGGTGCTAGTCAATTATTTTTTCATCAGACATAGATATTGATAATTAATCATCACAGGATCTCAGTCAAACAAACTCAAGCTGACTTTGAGAAACAGAGGATTTTCTTGTGAAACAGTTATGCATTATTGAGAGTCTGCCAGTGCAAGTATGTGTGCCAACTAGGGACTGCAAAAGAAAGGTACTGAATGTGTGATATGATGGTGACAAGATGATGAGGAGTAGGAGTAGGGAAGGGGGGGGAAGCTTTGGGGGTGGTACTTTTGAAAATTTTTAAAATTATACCACCCAGTTTAGAAATGACGCCTTTACAGTAATAATGTCCTGCATGTATATATGGCTAGTATTCAGCGTATAGCCTATTGTTGATATGGTGAATATACTGAAAAGTTTAATATTGATGATTTCAGCAAAGTAAAGAAAGCATTAGGGTTACTGTTTGTCTCTATGGCTCTTTAAAATTCCTCTCACAACCCATAGTTTGTGAACCACTGGAAAAAAGCACCCACTCAGATGTGGCCCATGAGGGTTTACATCTGAGCAGTGGTTGTGGTTTATTGCTGAGGGTGAGCAGCTGATCATTGTTGCCTTGAATGTAGGGGTTAAGAAGCCTAGCCCAAGTCCCTGTGCTACTTGTGGGACAATAAGATATTTGATGATGATGACCAGTTCATGACATTGTAATCAGGACCTGATGCTCATACAACTTCCTCTGATCCGAATAAAAATGTCTGGCGTTATGTGGAATCGAATAGTAGGATTGTCTTGACCATGAGATTTTTTTTTTTTTTTTAATGCAAGAAAGAAGGAACCAAAGGCCAGGAGTCTGCAAACTGTTCCTTCCAAGTAAAAAACAAAAACAATACAAAAGAGAGCCAGATTCAAGAACCGTTTATTTCAAGATGCCTGGACACACTGAGTTTGAAAGACTGGAGATTGTAGGAAGTAGGAAATACAGACAGAGGGAGACAGTTCCAGAGTTGACCTGTTGCATAAATGAAGGACTGGGAGTATCGTGCATTAAGAGCATTCATTAATCATTGGTGCAGTCATCACCTGACCATGCGATGGCAAAACACTCACTCAAGTTGGTGAGCTTATGACTGCACTTGACAGGGGTAGTAGAAGGGGTCTTGGATGGAGCCATTGTGGTGCTGTAGTATTCCACATTGTCAAATAGAAATGTAGATGGATGAAGAGGCAACCAATCAGCAGGGCAGAACGCAGGAGATTGAGGCAGTTCATCCTGTCTGTCTGGTGACGCACAGTTTGCAATGTTGAAATGACGGGGATAACCACGTTGAGCAACGAAAAGGGTATAGATTTATAAATGCCGAAACAATGAATTGTCAAATAACGATCGGTTGGAAAACGAGGGCTTGTTGTATAATTGCACTAGAGGTGTCCCACTTACGAATATTGACATTTTCATTACAGGCAAACGGAATCAAGATTGGCCCACAGCATTCCCCGAGTGGCGCTGGACTACCTGGGAACCCTGGGGCAGCAGGGGGCCAGGGTAGTGGATGCTGCTAATCACTCGACTCAACAGTGTGTCAGGCTGTATTATTGTGCACTTCGGAGGCTTTCTAACATCTCTTCTGTACCAATTTATTTATCCGAATGGCACTTCAGTAAACTCTTGTATGTTAGTGATACAATCTGTGTTGATATAAAGTCTAGAATATTGGAGGACTTGTGATCTAATGGGGTAAAACACTCCAATTGGATGCGGCCCTGTCCCTGTTGGTCTGAAGTCAGAGGGATGGTTGAGGTTTATTGCTCACATTGTGCTCCATTAGGCAAGTGACTGGTCACTCGCCTTAATGTCTGGACTGAGTGGCCTAGCCCTGAGTCCCAGTGGTCTTGCTGGATCAGTAAAGGACTGGTTGATGGATGTATGAAACAGAATGATGAGATACAGAATGCAAAATATATTGCTAATGAATAGGTGTTACAAAGCCTCCTAATCTGACAAGAATACTGCTCTTGGGCCCATTATCTTGTTGGCTTAGGAAGCTCTCTAGCACCTCTTCCTCAGTGGTTTGTTGCACAACACTTTGATATTCTTTTTTGTATCACACATAAGCATGTAATATCAAACGTATAAGTATCATGCAAGAATATTAATTTATCATATGCATAATAAACTGTTCAGGAAGAGGTGCTGAGAGCCACATAAGTTGACTAGGATACAGCTGCTTGTGCTGAGGACCCTAGTGATGGTGGAGAGAATGGAGGCATAGTTTTGAGGCAGTGAAAGTCTAGAGAACATTGCCAAATGGTTTGTGTGTGTGTGTGTGTTTCAACCATGCTCTAAGAAAAGTAGCACTCAGTAGGCAACTATTCCAGCTTAGTTTCTGAGCTGTTAAACTAGACAATCTCTGGCAAACCTGCAGGTGATTGATGGCAGATGATTGAATACTCCATTGGGACTGAAGAAGCTCAGATTTTGTATACTGTCTTAAAAAAAGAAAAGTATATGCTGTAATCTAGTGGAATTTTATGCATATTTTGATGACAGAGAGTACAGTAAGGAATTTTCTAGAAGAAACCATGTATGGTACACTCGTTAGCCATAGCTTTTACGCGGCCTTTACTGATACCTTTGGCTAGAGGTAAGTCATAATCTGGGTTTCACTTTGAACAAAGACCTGTTGATAGTGTTTCAAAGCTTTTCTACACTGCACAGGGGACAGTGTCGTGTTGGACACTTTCTTGTATAGTTTAGTGGAGCTTTGGCCACCACCTTGTTGTGGAACAACAAGTCTTTGGTTGGTAATATGATAGTAGTTCGAAGCATTCGTAAATTGCACAGTGAACATTTTTTCGATGATCTTGTCGGTCATGTCACTCATGAGTCTGGAAGAGCTTCAACCTACCAACAGGACATCTTTGTTTATCGATAATTTGAAATCCCAGCTTTAACTTCCAGACAGAGGTAGGTTGAGGGCGAAGTGAGACTGTGACCCACGGATGTATGTACTCTATGTCATCTCAGCATAAATATGGGATATGATTGATCATAAGTCTGTTGATATTGAACACACATTATGTGAAGAGTTGGAGACCCATATATCACTTATAAGCATTGAGAAATGTAGTCTGATTACTGAGATAATTTGCTGTCACACTAGGTATCATTGTGAAACCTGTGTATATTACATAGGTATAGGAGATACATACACATACAAGCAAAATTATTCTCTCAATTTACTTCAAGCAGTCCTCATTTAAAGTTATTTTGTTATATATTTCTGAATGGTAGCTGTTTCTCCATGATTTCAGCCTCAAAATTTTGAACCAAATGCATTTCGAGGTTTTTCTTTTAACCACTGGAATCCGTAAACTTTTTCCTTCGAACCTCCAGATGATTATTTTAATGTTTTGTTGTCAAGGGTAAATGAAACCTGCATTAAAAATTCAGGTTTCAAAAAGTCACTCCTAAACTGAATACAGTCCTCAAGAGATGACAAGAATGAAATATAAAGTGCATCAAAGATTGAGGAGGTTCAATTTTTGTTTTGCCAGCACACATCTTGTTCTTTAATTGAGGACTGACTGTACATAATACATGGCTGAAGGAGCTACGTTGCTTCATGCCACAAGCTTCCTCTCCTTTGATTTTGCCAGCTGTGAACTACTGGTAGTCCTGTGTGTATAATTCCCCCATGTAGGTGAGGGTGTGTAGTGTAATGTAGTTTTCTTTTACTGATAGTCCGTTCCCTGAGGTCCAACAGTCCTCCTGTGTGCCACACATCTTCACGTGCTGTCACTACTTTGGCACCAATACCCAACATCCATTCTGAATACATGCTGGGGTGTCTCAGGGCTGGTGTAATGGTATTAGTGAGGTTTTAATGACACTGGTGGGTCTTGTGGAAGAGCATTTACTTCAGTTTTGACTTAAGAGTTTAATTCCTAATCTGTTTTCTGCCCCAGCCTGGGATTGAACTTGCATCCTGTCAGACAGCAGACCACTTCTCTAACCACTTGACCATGTGTTGGCACTACCAATCTAGCTTTAGTTCACAACTCACTCACAGCCTCACACTCCTTCCTTCATCCTGGCATTATTTTTTACTTCAGTAACCATTACATGAATGTCTTTTAAACCTGCTTGATTATATCATACCTGATAGAGTACAGTAAGTCCTTGTTATATGTCAGGAATGTGTTCCAGTGTATTACACCTTTTTTCCTTACATTTGTTGCTGTAAGCAGGAGGTAGTTGGTAAATTAGCTTTATAGGTGGCAGTGGAACTTAGCCTTCTGAATCAGATGGTCTTTTTTATTTTATTCTTATTGCTCGTAGTTAGTTTTGGGTCTTTGTGAGTCCCTAGTTTTCAAGGGTTTAATGAAGGCTTTATGGCTTTATTTAACACCTTCAGTCACAAAAGTGTCACAGAATGGAAGACCACCTTATCGAAGGAGTTGGTGAGCAATCTTTTTGAACTTATTGTTGGATTAATTAGAGAAAAGTATTGTACATAAAAATGGCAACGTATATTGAGAAATTACTATACAGTAAGACCTTGTAAATCGGTGTATTTTTGACATTCCTCTATATTCTGCATCAGGCCTATATGATCTATCAAGGTCTAGCTTGGGGAAATAATTCCTTTATATTCTGCTTTGCTCCGTGTATAACAGAAATTTTGGTTATTAAAGTGCATGTAAATGTAGAGGGAGAAATGGGGCCTGAGGATGAGGTGGAGGGACAGTGTGTAGAGATCATGAGATTGATGGAGAGAGGGTAGTTTGATGCTTGAGGACAGAGTGACATGGAGGCAGTTAGTTGCATCACCATCATCTGCAGGGTGAAGGCATCTGGCCATAGACATAAAATTCTGTTGCACTCAGTAAAGCTGAATGTGCTAGCATCTCCCATTTGCCAGTACAGTTTATGAGGAAAAATTTGATATTTTAGAACACATCCTTGACTTATAATGGAGACTGCCTGTATTTAGCTCTGCAGAAATACTGTATATGTAACCTGAAAAAACTTATTTATGTAGTATGAAAAAAAAAAAAAAAATTGAGCTGGTCATTTATGTATCCTGCACTAAATGGACTCACTTACAGATTTTATAAAAATGTCAGGCATTAGCTAGAATAGAATACTAGAGCTGTCCTGATCATGATAAGTGTTAATGGTATCAGCATTAACATCCTCATATTTCTGGGTCCAACTGAGTTGATTAAAATTATCTGGCATTAGCTAGAAGAGAGTACCAGAGCTGGCCTGACATTGAGAGGATTAATGGTGACATGCCATTGTTAACACTGATGGTTCTGTGACTTGCTCTTAGCTGAATATAATTGTCAAGTATTAGCTGCAGTAGAATGAGTTGTTCTGACCATGAGAGGGTTAACCCCTGTCGGGGTGATTCTTGGTAAGGTAGTTTACCTTTTCTGATTCATTGTTTTATAACCAATGTAAATTGTACCACATATGAGGCACGCAGTTTGGCCCATGCAGACGTTCATATGAGATCTGAAGCTCAGCAAGGGAAAAGGCCAGTCACCCATGTTCTACATACAGTAAGACCTCACTATAACGGACTAATTGGGGCCCAAGCCATTCCAAAAAAACGCGAAATTCCGATAAAAGTGACATCCGGACTTCCCCCTGCTAACCCAGACTTTTTCCGATATATCAGACGTTAGTCCAGATTGCATGAATGGTTTTTAAACTGTTTTCACTACCATTGCAGTACTTTACTGTGTTATAACTGCACTACATTAATCAAATGGTATAATATATATATAATAATACTGTACTGTACACTGATAAACATGTCTTTTATTTACCTGATTGTGGTGAACATACCTGAAGTGGTCAGGCAGTCCGGACTGCTTCTAGTTTTATCGGACTTTTTCCAGTATGTAGAAGTTTAGTCCGGTAGCTCCTCGAGTCCGATAAAAGTGAATTCTTATCTACTGAAGTCCGTTATATAGAGGACTTATTGTATACCATACTGTATGGAATTATTAACCTAGCGAGCCTTAGAATTTGATTTCTATTTTCTTCTTGTTGCTACCAGATTATTCAGATCAGCTCAAAAGAGTCTTTTCACATCAAGAACATCTTGTAACTTGGTGCATTTCAGCTAGTTTTTATGTTGTTTGACAACAAGACTGTTAATGCTGGTCCCTTCAACCAGAGGATATCAGTTTTGGATTTTTTCCTTCTAGCTTCAGGTGATTTTATTTAGTGACCAGATGATTTTAGCTGTTTTACATAGGAAGGACCTGTATTATTGAATGGGTTAATGAATGCTGTATCTAATCTCTCTAGCAAGTAAAATCTCTCTTAACCTAAATACAGTCTTTAGGTGGTAGCAAGTATAATCTCTCTTAACCTAAATACAGTCTTTAGGTGGTAGAAAGAATTAGAGCAGATGATGTCATTGTAGCGAAGGGGTTAACTAGACATTTTATAATAAGTTCATTCTGTAAATGACATGTCAAGCTTAACCTTATGAATCTAGATGGAATCCTTTTTTGTTTATTTTTGCTTCTACCAGACGATTACATGCCACTTGGCAAAGGCCTTCTGTATTCTAAGGGGTTTATTTAGTACTAGTGCTCCTGTAACTCACACTCAACTATATGTTATCTGTCATAAGCTGGAATAGAATACTTGACATGGCCTGATGATGAGAATACTATATGTAACTCCTCCAAGCTGTAAGAGTTGGATATAGCCTTAACAAACCCCCTGTGATAATGCCTTTCCTCAGGTGAGTAAAATGGCCTAGTAGCAGCACAAATGAAATGGAAAGATATCCCAGGGCTGAAGGGGTTAAGCATGCAGCCCAAAATATATCTGAAAAATTAATAAAGTAAACTATGAAACATGAAGTTTTATCGGCTTAAACCACTTTACACTGATGGATTACTTTATTCTTGCCAACTTCAGATGATTTTAATCAGTTAAGGAAGGTCTCCAGTATGGAATGTGTTGATAAAGGGTATATCTAACCCATCCAGAATAAAAGTCATATAGCAAGAATGAAATTAATGTGGTATGCCATAACCAGAATACATTTATATTTTATTTTTGCTGCTACCAGATAATTTTATTCAACTACTAGAGAAGAGTTTTTATACTGAAGGTGTTAAACTCTGTAGCTTCTCATGTCATTCTCTTATTTGAATAAAATTGTTTAGAGGTTTCAAGACTAAAATAAAGAAATTAATCCATTGATTGAAAGGCTTAAAGTTGACACTAAACAATTTAGCTACTGATTTCTTTTTTTTTGCTGTTTATTTTTTTTTCTTGCTCTAATGATTCTCTGTAGGATAGACTTTTTGAGCTGGGGAGATTAATTTTAACCTTCATTAGCCTGTTTCATAACTAGGGGGACTCCTAAGCTGAGTAAACTCACGAGATGACAAGAATGAATCTTTACCTCTTCATTTGAATGACGTCTCATTTTAATCACACTACCACTCGGTGATTTTATTTAACTTTGTATGGAAGGAATTGATAAATACACTGTTTCCAGTTTGAGTCTCAAAAGCTGAAGAAACCATATGAAAATAGGAGAAATGAAATATAAAACTTCTGTGATGAAAGGGGTTAACCCCCCCGTGGCCGGTGGCGTCATTTGAGCGCGGCCTATAAAAAATGGCTAAAAGTTTTGGGAAGTGAATGAACGTTCTGAATGTCTTCAGACTGACCTACACTACACTCCCATACACCCCATCAAGCAGTTCAGAGCCTGCTGCTGTGATGAATGGATTTTTTATTTTTTCACTGCCACTCATGCCTAAACAAGCAAAACTACACCCATTACCTCGACCCAGGCAGAAAATATCATCTTTGTTCTCTTTTTGCAAAACACACACAACCACCTGTTTGTGATTATGAACTAATACAGGCACAAACAAAAAAGACATGATAATAAGTGAAAAGTACATTTTTGTCTTGGTATCTTCACCTATTTGCTCAGGTTTGTTGTAATGGTTTGGATCATTCGATGCAGTGCTGCAAGAAAACGGTGAAAACTTTCGGGAAATGAACGTACATCTGGGACACGAGACTGACTTTCAGTTCACCCTTTCATGTATCCTCTTTCAGACTCTCAGTTCGCCACCTGCTGCCATGAGGTGTGAATGTATGATTTTTTCGCTCGTGGCCATGCCTAAAAACACATTGTTACACTCATTATCTTGACCCAGACAGAAAACATAATCTTTTTCCTCCCTTGCAAAACACACACAACCACCCAGTTTATAAGACAGCAACATATATTGCGAGTGTAACAAGGTAAATTGATAGAGAAGGGTGAACGTATTATCATGGAAAAAATACGTTTTCCCTCGCCTGTAAACGTATTTATTTCTGGTTTGGCTCTGTATTCGTAATAATTAGACTTATTCGTTGTTTTGGAACTGCATTATTATTATAGTTTTAGCCATGCACGTCGGTGTGGGAGCTGGAAGTTACGACTCAACTTCCGTATTGCTAATCGGATCTGACCCTCCACTTTCATCTCCCGTGGTAGAGCCTAGCCTCGGGGGACATGCAGTTTTCTCATTTAGGACTGAAAATTCAACCCTTTCACTCCCTTTTCCATGCATGGGCACATCAATAACAAAAAGTAACTCGAAACTACCATAAACATATTTTATATAAAAAAGGTGAAAAAATATTCATTTTTATTTTTTCAGCCATTCCTAATATATTATGTACTGAAATAATTCAATATCATCATATCTCATATATCTGCATCATTTCAGCTTCATTCACAATGTTTTTTTTTGGGGGGAAACAAACAGCAGCTGCGAAGTTGCACTGGGGCATCACGTATCGGCGTTGATATTGGTTGCTGATATTTCTGCAACTTTCATGCTTCATTGCAAGCCACAGAATGGGTCTAGGAAGCTAGGATTTGCACTGTTAGGTGCTTTTGAACTTTCTCTTCAATATGGCAAGAAAAAAAAAATCAAAACTTCAAAAAATGGCCCCCATGTTGGCCTGGGATGCGTGAAAAATTCCACCGCATTGGCCACGGAGGGGTTAAAGAAAGTTATTACTAAATCCTCCTGCACAAAAAGCTATCTCAAGCTGAATAAAATAGTCTGGATATAACAAGGATAAGAAAAAATTAAATCATGTGGAGAGCAAAAGTTAATGTAAAATTGAATGAATATGTTCTGTGCTTTTTGCAAGGATTAAGTGCATGGGCCCGTGCCAATTCATTACACTGCTCAATTTCACCCAGATAGTTTTACAAGACTGGTGTGAGATTCATAATCAGTCTTGAAATAAACTCCTCCTTGCAGCTCAGATTAATTTTTGCAGGGAGGACAAGGGTAAATACCTGGTTGTCTTCTTACTTAAGGTTCTCCAGCTGGCTGTGACACATGAGGGTTGAAATCTCAGTGATGGTTGGGGTTTATTGCTAATGTCACTATGAGACAAGTGTTTGGTCAGTCCTGCCTTAAATATCTTGGTCACTGTTTCTAGCCCCCTACCCCTATGGCCCTTATGGGACAAAAGATGATGGATGAATAAGGATAGTGTAGAATTTTCCCATGTCTAGTTTATTCTATAAAATGTAATCATAGTTACAATAGGAAAATTATAATGAGCTTAATTTTTATATTAAAGGAAGGAGAATACTTCTCATTTTTCCCATGTCTTGATCTTCCTGTAAAAATAAATCTTCATTTTAAAGGATATTGTCATACAGTAATCTGTATTTTGTTATTGCAGGAAGGACAAGAATAGTGTAAGATCTTCCCATCTCTCATAATTCCTACAAAATTATATCTAATTATGAAGAGAAAAAATTATCAGTCTTCATTACAGGAGAGAGAATATTTACCAGAAGACAAGGATGATGTATCTTTCCACATCACTGGTTCTTCCTGCTAAAAGGTTATGGGAGTTATTCTAGGAACGAAAGGTCTAGGAAAATACAGATTTATGTCTCCTGTTCTTCCCACAGTTTGAAATTCCAGTTACAGATATAGGAGGAAAATGACCATGAGCTATTTTTTATTACAGAGACAGAGAAGCGTGCTAACTCTTCTTATATACGATATCTTGTTATTCCTGCAAAAATGAATATGAGTTATGTGAGGGATTTGATCATAAGTTTGTGCATTCCTTCTCTTTACCGTGACAGCTGAATCACAGTCCTTCCTTGACCATATTTTAAAAAGAATATTTATTTGTTTTCACCGGTGTTTTGGTTTTTGGAAATGTGATGTTGTGGGCTTGTATTCATAAGGAATCTTAATCAGTTTTCATAAGGGAACAGTTCTAAGCCTTAAAAAGTTTTCACAAGGGAACATTCTCCAAATCAGTGAAGTATTATCAGAAATATTTTGATTTTCATTCTCTCTCTCTCTCTTTGTTGTTTTTACCTTATTATTAATCTAAACTGATTGTGAAGTCCTTGATTGTTTTATTGAGTGCAGGTGGGAAAAAAAAAAATGCATTGTATGCTCAAGGAGTTTTATGAATACAAACCCTGATCTCTGACAGTGTTTGCCTTAAACTTTTGCTGCAGGAGAACTATGTTTTTATTTTGTGTATGTATTATGTGCATACATAATGTTAACTCTTAGCTTCAGTGACTCTCAGATGAATAAAATCATCCTGCTTCTGCTGGGATCTGGTAATACAAGTTGTCATGACCATGAGAGGGTTAATGGTGATTACATCAACTGTTAGGCTCCTCTGACACAGCTGAATAAAACTGTGTTGCATCAGTAGGAATAGAATATCATAACTGTCTTGACATGAATGATTTATTATGGCACCAATTACTTTCTTAGACTTTTCCAATGTTTTAAGTAAAATTGTATTGTGTCAGCTGGAATAGAATACTGGAGTTGTTCTGACCATGTGAAGGTTAAGCAGTGGAGATTATGTGTGCAATAAATCGGCACAGAAAAAGGACATTTAGAAATCCTTATGAGTAACTTTTCTTGATTTTTTCTTGCTACAGTATTAAGCTTACAGTACATTAGGGAATGAATGTTTATTAAATTCCATTGCTACTTATAAAGCTGATTTACCATTTTCTGCCAGTGGTATCGAAAGGTTTTGATGTATTGGAACACATCCCTGACATATCGTGGAAACTCTCTGGACACTGTATGAAATTACTGATTCTAAAATTTAGTCAAAGTAAATAAGTCATTATAAAATACTCCTTTTTTTCCCCAAGCTTTTTTGCTCATAACCCGTTTGCTACCATGGAAGCACCTTAGAAAAATATTTTTTAATTATTTTTTAAAAGCAGTATGCAGAGTATTTTATTCAGGGAAGGAAAACTCATGCATTTTTAGGTTATTCAAGACAGGTTTCTTCTCTTTGTTTACCAGAATTTTTCTCGTCTTTCATTCATCTTTCATTTAAAAAGACTCGAACATCCTTGCATGGATCAGTCGTATCACTTAATGGCAGCTGTTCTAGTTACTCAGTCTCTAGCAGCCACTCTGTTCACTACCATATCTCTGAGGCCACACTCTATGAGGGACTGAATATGGATGCTGATAGCGATGAGCAGCATGGAGTGCATCCATTAGGTGACAAAAGGCTGACGCATGCAAGCATGTTTAAGTAAAATAATGTAATGCTTCCAGTGAATGTGAAAGAGTTAAGTCCACTTAATATTACTGGAAGGTCCGCCACTAAAATACCATTGCTACCTGTAAAACTGAACTGTTAGGTTCTCCTAATTAACTGTATTAGTTGTATGGGAAAAGGTAGTATTTTCTAAAACATCCCTAAGTTACTGAACAATAAGGAATGACCATGTTAAAAAATAGTTGTTGTTCTTCGTTTCATTCAGTAAACATTGTCACAGCCAGACTGATGGGGGAATATTTATAAAGGACATTAAGCAGATTGTACTGTAAGCAAGACCCCTTAACAGTTGAATATTCATAAATAATTTTGTTATGTGTGACTCCTCACATTATTCTCAACTCTGGTTTAGTTGTGTTAATTTGTAATAAGAGTCAAGCTAAAACTTTTTTTTTTTTTTAATAGCTTGACTCTTATTACAAATTAACACCTTACAACTAAACTAGAGTCGAGAATAATATGAAGAGTCAGACATAACAAAATTATTTATGACAATATTCAACTGTTATGGGATGTGCTACTCCTCACCCTGCCCCAGGGTGGGAAAGGAGGTCTGGAAGATGATGATGATGATGAATGTCAAGCCAAAATCATAGACAGATGATCTTATATGCAACTTAAGCTCAATTAAGTTCATGAATATGGACCCAAGTGATTGCTTGAGTATGAATGACAAGACAAATGTATTTTCCTGATAGAGTAATTTCTCATTTTACTTGCTTTTACTTTACACATTTCTCAATATAAATCTGTTAATGATCATAGGAACATTTCACATAACACATTAGTAAGCACTGAAGATGAGAAGTCAAGAGTAAGGGCTGAAGGAACTCACATGAGTATTTATCTCAGTGGATCAGTTATTTTTAAAAATTAGATACACCCAGTCACAACATCATGTACAGCTGTACACTTTAATAGTTATCTTCAGCCTTGAGTATGAATTGTAATTTTCTGAGAATATATCTTTTCTTGCTGGAACCTAACTCACTTAAAAGCAGTTTTCACTCAACACAACAGTATTCATGAACATGTCTAGGGAGGAATTACTGTATAGTGTGTACTCTATATACCTCCAGATAACTGTATCCTTCCTTCTGTTAATGCTTCTTCAATACAATAGTCCTAAAAAGAAATGGAGTCTAATCTTAAAAAGGAAGTAGAGTCAGTTCTTATTTTAAGTTGCCTTTTTGACATTCTTTTTTGCTGTTGTCAGTAAATTAAGCAAAAATTTTATATATGCATTCCATTGCCATCAATAAACCTTATGTCTGTTTCCCCAAATTTACAGTGACAGGTGTATGGAAAATGTGATATTCTGAAATGCATTCCAGACTTGTAATGAGGATGACTGTACAGTAGATAGACATGCATCATTATTAAGCAGGAGTGTGTTCTAAAATATAACCATAAAACAGGTACTGTAAACTGGAAGGAACTGGAAAATCTGCTTTATAGGTACTAGTGGAAAAAAAAGGAAAAAAAAAAATGTCATAAAAGGCAACATACAATAATGATACACAGTTAGGCCAGAATTGAGGAACGAGGTAAAAGCAGAATGGTGTTTAGAATTTTGATCTTTGAATTGCTTGTGAATAATTGGGTATGTTTGAGAGGTCATTGTCTAGTCTTTTTTACAATTTTCCTTTGGCTTATTTTAACCACTTCACTACAGTGATGTATTTTATATTTTAGTCTTGCTGCTTCCTTATCATCATATTTCATTGGAAAAATGTATTGCAAGGAAGGGATTAAAAAATCACTGAAATTTTTCCACAATTACATCCCCCAAATATATAGAGATAAAACTAGTTGAAGCAAGGAAAAAGTGTAAGATGGAGTTTGACTGAAGGAATAGGTTAACTTATTGATTTTTTTTTTAAATTTAAAATATTGTTGGATTTTTTTTTTAAGTACTTCATTTAACCCGTTTTTTTATTATGTGAGAGAGAGAGAGAGAGAGAGAGAGAACGAGTATGCAAACAGAAACAGGAAAAAAACACATCCAGTCACTTACACCTCAGACAGAGTATCTAGTGAAAGGGACTCAAGTTTTAGGCCACATTATAAAACGAAGACAAAGGCGATCTATAGGAAAACGCAACGCTGGGCCAGGGCCAGTAGGCACAAAACTCCGTTGGAAGGCAGCCTTAAGGTTGGCGTTATATGAAATATTAAAGGCGGCCCTAGGGCTGCCTCTAAGGCCCATGCACGATGACCCCCTGCCTTGTCTTATGGCTCCCCCCCGTTTCCTCGCTCGTTGTTGTTGTGGGGGGGCTTCGGAGACCTTGATTGGGTCTTGATGAGTGGGGGACCTATGGTGGGGTTTCTACTCTGCCCTCTTCCCCCCCCTCCTTGGGTCCCTGTCGCTACCTCAACTAATTTTGCGAGGCCCTTTTTCTTATTTTATTGCTTCTTTTTTTTCCCCCCCTTTTTCCCTGTCATCGCCAGGTAGTGGAGGTCTACTGGTGATGTTCCAGTCTACGCCCCTTTTGTCATCTTGGGTGAGACTGTCTCCTCCCCACGTGTTTGCTGTGCGTGGCGTCCCGTGTATTCCCTGCGCCCCTCTATCTGGGAGTTGAGTTCACCATGGGGCAGGGTGTAGTTCCCTGTGGTGGACAACACGCTCCTTTGGTAGGGGGGTTGGGGTAAGACGGGCGGTCCAGTGTGGCCCCGCTGGGCAAATCGGCTGACCCTGTGTTGACTCAGTCAACCTCGGCTAGGGTCAAGCGGGCACTGTTTGGTGGGCACCGTATTGGTCCGCGGCTGCCACTTCACACCAAACAGTGTCCACGTATACCTCTTCCGCTATCCCTGAGGCTGTTGGGTGAGTTTGACCCAACATCAGCCTCCCCTAGTTGGGCTCCGTGGTGGGTGGGGGGTGGGGTGGTGAAAACTACCAATAACATTTTATGAGTACTACTATTACTACTACTGGCTCGATTACGGTGACGACCCAGGACTCGCTTTTGACCGTGGCCTCGACTTCTTCCCCTCCTCCTAAAAGTTCAGTTACAATGAACACCCCATCCGCCGTACCTACTGTGTCTTCCACTCCAGCTTCTGTTCTGTCTACCTCAATCAGCCCCTCTACTATTATCACACTTCATCCTTACCTTCCTCCTTCACTTCCTGTCTCTGTTACTTCTATGTCCTCTACCTCTCTCTCCAGACCTCGCCCTTCTTCGTATGTGCCATCCCCTTCCCTCACTTCCTCTCTGTTCGATACACTGACATGGTCTAAATTTTTTAATATCCTCGATGCATCTGACGACCTCTCGCTCCACCTCTCTCTACTTCGACAGGTAGGCAGGGATGTCACCTTCTCGGCTCGTCCGAATGGTTCCCGCCTCCTTGTTGTTCACAATGCCACCCAAGCTGAGAAGGTGGCATCACTAGTCAACAACTCAGGTCAACCCATCTCTGTGTCCCCAGATATTCAGCTTAATTCATCCACTGGCACTGTCCGTTTACCATCATCAATGTCCTTCGGCCAGAGGCCTTTCGCAGAATGCTCCACTGACATAGAGCTAATCCTCTCTGAACAGCATCACCCAATCCACTCAGTACATTGTTATACAATTCCTCCTCGCGGACGCCGACAAGAACCAGCCAATATTGTTAAAATAGTCTTTGCTTCTCGTGATTTACCCTCCACAGTTATTGTTGGGGGCACTGTCCTCCAAGTACGCCAATATATTCCACCTCCTCGCCAGTGCACATCTTGTTGGCGCTTTGGCCACCCCGCCAAATACTGCCGCTCATCTGCAGTCTGTGCCAACTGTGCACTGGCCAGCCATGCCTCTTCAGACTGTTACCACCATCCGGTGCTGCCCCAACTGTCGTGGTAGCCATTCTGCCACCCACCGACAATGTCCCGTCTACCTTTTTGAATCGGAAGTATCCACTATCCGTTGGAAAACTGGCCTCTCCCTTAGTGAGGCTCGTCGCAGAGCTCGCAACCTCGGTCACCATCCTAACGTTACCTACGCACGTGTAGCCCGTCCTTCTGCCATAGTAACTTCCAGTCTCAGTACTACTACTACTTCCCCTTCTGCACCTGTCTCTGTATCTACTGCCCCCTCTTCCTCTCCTCTCTCCTCTCGTCTTCCCACCTCTCACTCTGTCTCTACACCTGTGACTTCAGTCTCTCCTCTTCCTCCCAGTACTTTTGTTTCTACCTCTTCCTCCTCTCAGCTGCACCTCCCCTCTACCTCAGACCTTCCCTTACAGACCCCTCTTGTTCCTATCTCTAATTCTTTCTCTGTTTTAGATTCCTCTACCCCTACCTCCTCTCCATCTCCTTCTTTACCTGCTTCTCCTTGTCCTTCCCCCTGTTCACAACTTCGTCCCTCTTCTCACTCCTCCACTTCTGTTACTCAGACCCGCTGTTTGGCGCCCCTGGCCCAACGCAACACCCAACCCCCACCCTCCTCTAATAGTAAATGCAGTTTGTCCACCGCATCAGACTCTAAGGCCTCTCCTGCCCATCCTCCTTCTTCTCCAGCTCGTAAAGTCCGGGCAACAAATTCCCGCCCCTCCCGATCGACAGACACTGCCTCGTCAAAACCTGAATCACAGCAATCTCTCCAGTCACACCCCCGGACCGCCCACACCAAACCCTCAGGCGATGACAACAATGAAACTATTCCCAAGATTATGGATTATATTTTAACTTCCACGCCAAATTCAGTAGCCAATGCTGTATCCTCTCCTTCCATTCTCTCTGTTGAAATTCATCCTGTACCTCCTGACCTCCCTCCCACTCCTCTCCCTCCTTCCTCTCCCTCTCCTTCACCTTCTATCCTCTCCTCCTCTTTGCCCCACTCCTCTTCCACTTCTCACAGTACTCCTTACCCTTTGTCTCTCCCAGTGCCTCCAGGCTATAGAGACCATTCTGCCCATCCACCAATTTCCCCTTCTACTCTTATCCCTACTATCGTAACGACTCGGTAATATATGTTATTATTCTATATTGCATTTTAATTCCTATGTCATATTTTTTACTTCCTATGTCATATATTTTACTTCCTATGTCATATTTTACTTCCTGTGGATTATATTTTACTTCCTGTTTATTATATTTTACTTCCTGTGTACTATATTTTACTTCCTGTGTACTATATTTTACTTCCTGTGTACTATATTTTATCATTAGTATTAATTTCCTTTTACCTAAACTCTGCTTTCCTGTTGGGTTTTACTTTTTTTTTTTTTTTTTTTAACATGTCTATTTTACAATGGAGCATACGAAGTTTTACAGCCCATCGCAATGACCTCCGCTATCTTCTTTCGGTTCACTGTCCTTCTTTAGTTTGCTTACAAGAACCCCGTCTATCTTCCCCTCCGGTACCTATACCTGACTATTGTTTCTTGTTCTCTCCTGCTTCTCTTTCTGTTACAGCTATCTTAGTACACCATACGGTTCCTCTTGAACGTCTGTCCATTAGCACCACCGTTCCATGTCATTTTACTCGTGTGTTTCTTGGACGTTGGATTACGGTGGTTTCGGTTTATTTCTCTCCCTCCCAGCCAATTGACCTCTCTGCCTTATCTCTTTTATTACCCCAACTACCCACCCGTTTTATTGCTGGGGGATTTTAACTGTCGCCATGTTTTATGGGGCGATGACGTTACTAATTCGCGTGGCCGCCGCCTTGAGTCTTTTATTTTTAACGCAGATTTATCCTTATTGAATACAGGAGCTTCAGCACATTTTGATGCCACAACTCATACTTTCTCCTGTCTAGATCTCTCCCCGTGCTCCCCTTCCCTTTCTTTAGATTTCCACAGGGCTGTTCTTTCTGATACTTTCCTATCAAACTTACTCTAACTACATATTGTCCCGTACTCAGACCCCCTCGATGGTGTTTTCCGAAAGCTGACTGGCCGTCATTTACTTCACTAACTATTCCTTCTGTACCTCCTTCCTTCTCTACTGTTTTAGACATGCTCACCTATTTTAATGTGTTAGTTCTAAGTGCAGCTTTGACTGCGATTCCTAGGTCGTCCCGTCCTTTTGCTTCTAAGTGTGTACCTTGGTGGAATTCGGATTGTACTGTGGCTCTCCGTGTTAAACGTGCACATTGGAAGAGCTACCTACGTAAACGCAACACCCAGTATGAACAGAGTACACTTCTAATGTTTAAAAAGGCCCGCGCTTCTCTTCGTAGGACAGTTAAACGGGCTAAACGCCATAGCTGGAGATTATACGTTTCCACCATTACTACAAATACACCCATTGCTTCCTTTTGGAGCCTTCTCGCCCAGCGCTCGTGGAGTGCAGACGTCTCCCCCAACGCTCTCGACCTTCGTGCTTTTTCGTACCGTGTTGTTTTCTTCTCTCGTTTTTCATTATTATTTCTTTTTGTTTTTCTTTCTTTTCAGCTACTTTCCGGTTGCCAATTTAGAGTCCCTTGCCGTAGTACGACGCCGAACCCTGAAGGGGTACCACAGGGTACTTCCATGAAGGGGGACCTCTAGAGGTCTGGTTATAGGAGGCGGCAAGGGTTGGCTTTCTGTTAGGGCTAGGTTAGGCAAGACCCTCACGGGGCAGTGTCGGGGTTCTCTTTCAACGCCCTTTAGCGGGTGGGGAGTTAGTCCCCTGACACTGTAGGGACTACCGGACTGTAGCTTTTTTTGTTTTTTTTAAACAACCTATGAAATCATCAAAGTCGGGACCCACTGGGTCCAAGCCTAGCCCCTCTCACAGGGCTCCCCAGCACAAAACTCAAATGGCTGCCAGGGTACGTCACACACAGCCCGCCTCCACTGCTGCCTCTGCCAAGTCCTCCCTTCCTGGAGGTACCTCCTCTCACCCTCAGCGCTCTGCTGTTGCCGCTGCCTCTGCCAAGGCCTCCCTTCCTGGTGGTACCTCCTCTCACCCTCAGCGCTCTGCCGCTGTGGGTATGCCATGCAACTCCGGCATGAAGCGAGAGAGGCGTCTCTCTGCCTCGAGTTCTGCCTCCTCCACGGATGCTCCTTCCNCCTTCCTCCCCACCTCCTTCCTCTCCCGCTCCTCCTGCCCCCCGCCCCTCCAAGTCCGCTCGTATTCACGAGCAAATGGAGGGTGTGGACGACTCCTCTTCCTCCTCTCCCTTGCCTCCCAGCTCTTCCTCTGCCACTCTCCCTTCCTCTTCCACCTCATCCTCTGCTGCTGCTCCTCTCTCTGAGCCCTCTCCCAGTGCTTCCTCTGCTGCTCACCCTGCCGCCGTTGATGATGAGGGCTTTGTCCTCGTCACTCGCCGCCCCACACGGGCCAGGCAGGGAAACCCCTCTGCCACAGCACCAGGCAACGTGACTGCCCAGTGGTCTCGTCAGGCCCCCCGCCCATCAGTAAGTGTTGTGGCGCGTGCCCTTCCTGCCTCGCCCTTCCCAGCCTTCTGTGTCCCAGTCCAACAGGGACACAACACCTCTTATGAGGTGGTGACGGCTATCGAGGCGGCGCTTCCCAGCCTCCGTTGCAGCAACCACATGAGAGCGGACGGCAGCTCGATTATTCAACCGCTCGAGGAGGACTCTTACAATCTCCTCCGCGTCTACTCCCAGGACGCGTCCTCCCCATTCAGAGTGGTCGAGCTCACCCCGGGGACCAAGGCCACCAAAGCAGTTGTGATGGGCTTTCCCCGCAACTGGTCCCCAATCTCCTCCTCCATCATCCACAGGTGGAGACAGCTGTCCGCTGCCAAATGAAGGCCAGGGAAGAAACGCGGCAGGTAGTAGTGACTCTTCGCGGGCCCCTGATCCCCGAGCTGGACCTGGGGAACTGGGACACTTTCCACCTTCGCCCCTACACCCCGGAGCCTCTGCGGTGCTTCAGGTGCCATCGCTTTGGCCATCACAAGGCCACTTGCAAGAGGCCAGTCGTCTGCGGTGTGTGCAGCGGGCCCCACGACACCGACGTCTGCCTCGCCAAGTTCAAGGCGGGGGAGACAGTCGTGGCTTGCTGCCCAAATTGCACACGGCGGCATCACGCATGGCACCCGTTGTGCCCCTCCAGGCTTGCTCTGGTGGATCAGGGCCGCTGTCGGCAGGTGGCCTGGGTCCAGGAACGGCAGATCACCAACCCTGCCCCTCCAGGAACGTTCGTCTGGGGGTCTCAGAGGACGTCTCCTCCTCTCCAGCAACCTCCTACTCTGTCAGCAGCAGAGTCCTTCCCACCTCTCCCCAATCCTCACTCTCCTGTTCCTTCCCCAGCCTCAACCTCCCCCCCTCTTCATCCTTCCGCCACCACTCCTTCTCCCCAGCCTACCCCCACTCCTCAGTCCACGCCAACCCAACCCCTCCTCTGCTTCACCATGGAGGACTTTCAGTCGCTAGGCAGGCAGATTGC
>JAGKTI010012048.1:0-25294 GCA_018397915.1 Birgus latro | reverse complement strand
AAAAAAACAAAATGAGGATACCAGCCATAAAGAAATGCAAGCCAACCAAATGAAACCAAGTAACAAACAAGACAAAAGCCTGTGTTTGTTTATGATGGACCAAACAACAGAACACCTGTAGTGGGCGGATCGGGGGGGGATAAAACCCGTTAATTACTTGCCATTTTTGTGTTATTACGATTGGCGGCAATTACCTGTGGGGAACGGGCCTCCCAGCCTCGTTAGTGGTTAATTAGAGTTTGCGCGCGCGCGCGTGTGTGTGTGTGTGTGTGTGTGTGTGTGTGTGTGTGTGTGTGTGTGTGTGTGTGTGCGCCTTACACCTTATACTAAGATCGTGGGTTCTTTCTACCAAATGCCACACGATTTTGTTCTGCCTGACATTATTTCTCTTGATGGAGTTAAAAACAATATTCATCAACACCTTCCCAGTCCGGTGACGTCTTTTTAATGATGTTATTGCCATCACAACACAATTTTATGTATCATGACATCCCTCGCACTGAAAGGATTAAAAAACACTTCATAAATTCAGTAAATCCTTCAATGTGACTCATTAATTTTCTTAGTTAATTGTGTTACCCGTCAGACGATACAAAAGACAGTTCTCGGCACTAGAAATACTCATTTCAAGAAATACCAATAACTATATGATGGAATAAATAATCTATCTATCTAGAGCCAGACGCCACAATCCCTTAAGGGGTGGCCGTTTGTCTTTGAGTTAGTGGTTTTACGGAAACGGGCATTAACCCTCCGCCAATCCACTTGTTGACACGTAGGGAACATGTATGTGTTGTTATATTGTTGCCGCCCACTGTTGTAAATGGTTTCCTTGCTTACAGAAAACCAGTTGGCATGTCACTCAATGTAAAGCCTGAAGAGGAAAGAAGGGTAATAAAAAGTGACAGGAAAGATGACGGAAATGGGAAGAGTGGAGGGCAAACACACAAAAAAAGAATGATAAAGGTGAAGGAAGAAGCAGGCAGCACTACATGAAATGAGTGGATGATGGTTGCCACCATCTACCACAAATATTTCTAATCATGAATCCTAAATAGATAAAAAAAAAAAAAATACAAATAATATACCAAGTTCACCAAAAGGCCATTTTCACAACAATGAGCATGAGAAGCATGGTCATTAAAGAAATGTTCACGCGCGCGCGCGCGAATATCAAGCTCAATGACAACCAATGAAGTACAAACAGCTCTTTATTTTGGTACATTAGTTTCGTAATTAACTGGCTGGTGTGTATTATACCTGGCATGACAGCTTTAATAGGCTTTATGTCCGGTGATATGCTGGGCGACGGTAAGTGATGAAGCCAAAACTTACAGGCGACGACTACAACGACCAAGACAATGATGATCGATGTCTTATTGGGGGTTTGGACTACGGATATTACTGTGGTATTTACTGTGAAACTGTGCAATGTGGATGATAATATACAGCCCTCTCCTCTATTACGTCTAAAGGAAAGCTGATCGATGATGATGATGGTGGTGATATAGAGATGAATTAGCAAAGAAAAGCAAACGGCGACTGACCTATTGGTCCTCTCGTGACTGGTTGGTATAGGGAAGGTTGTAACTACCAAAACTAGTCAGTTATAGACAAGGATAGAAAAGTAGGAAGGCTGAGTACTGTGACGTCTGTTAGCTACTGAAGTGCGAAATTAACTAACCTCCGAAACGGTGTTGCAGAAATGCTGATGATAACGCACTGATATGCACAACCCGCCCTTCTATATCATGGTGGCTGGCAACTTGTAATGCACAGAACCAACACGTCGCTTACCTAGACTAACACGGGACTGCAATGAAGGCCGAGCGTCACACATCATACACATTCTAGTACTCAACGCGAAAACTTTGGGTTGGCACACACCAAGAGCACTGTAGCAAGAAACACTACAACTAACAGTACCGATCTTCCTTTACACACAAACCCTCACAGTAGGCCCTTCTACAATACTATCACATGGCTAGAAATGTTCATCTTATAATCACCGAGTTACCCACAGTTTTTTGCTGTCTGAGGCATCAAAACTTGCATGCTGGACCGATTTTACGTTCAGAGACAACATTAATCACCCAGAAAACGTCTCTGAGTATTTTTTCCTACCCACCACGTGCTGCCAGAAAAATGGATAAGACCTGCGTTTAGGTTTTAGTCACTGTTACTACCACTCATTGCAACATCACAAAACCATGTTCCTTGTCACTGCTATTTTCACTCAATGTAGCATTAAATATTTCTGGTTACTATGTTTCCGTCATGTACTGTAACACAAGAGGCACCCCCCATCCAAAGGGGACCAAGCGCCAAAAATTTAAAAGAAAGTTTTTTTTTTTCGTGAGGAAAGAAAGTGCTATCCTTCCTCTTTCATTTGGTAGTGATTTGGTTCCCATCGGGCATAAACCATGCGAGAGAGACTCCCTTTAGTGCAGGTAACTTTTCTCGACCTTCAGTGCCATCGTGGAACCTGCCAAGAAACCCTCAGTGAACATACGGGAAGAAAATTCCATTCAGTGGCGGTGCGCGCTCTCTCACTGTGTACATGTGTGGGGTACGAAAGTGAGCCAGTCAAAACTCAAGGCTTACCAGCCGCATGCTCCCATTGGCTGCTCAGGCTATGCGTGCATGAGTTCCCTAACATAAACAGCTCAGTCTTCCTCCTGCGTGCCAACACGGAGCTCCGTGATAGCCAGGGGCAGGTTCCAGTGCATCCAGCAGAAGATTCAGAGGTAGGAGACAATGTTGATGGCTCTGATCCAGAGGATAAAAGTTGGAAGTATGTGCCTGTTGTGCGTTTGCCAGACGTTGACAGGTTCAATTAGTTGCACTCCCAGACCCCCCTACCTTGGCCATAATGGAAACGACCCGGACCTCTCGTGGTCAACGATTACGGAATACTCCTAGGATTAGTGGTTTAGTTTTAAGGATCAGTACGCTACACTACATAGATTACTACTACACTAATACCTACTGCTGTCATACCTTTGGATCTATCTCACATGGAAAACGGCCCTACCTTTGGATCTACGTGCCTGGATAACTACTGTGACTACTAACCATCCAGCTGTCGACATCCTGAAGCATCTTTACCTGCAATGTGAGTACAGTACAATGTTCTACCTGCTATCTGCCTCATCTGCTATTATTCTACCTACTTTATTGACCTAAACCTTCAATGCTAGCTCCATTCTTCCCCAAATGCTATTAGGCTTACTACTCTACAGTCCTAATCCACTTCCCGTCTACCTAATCTACCCTATCTGCCTCATACCTACCTTACCTACCTCCCATCTACCATATCTACCTTCTGCCCAATGTTTTTGGTCATTATTATTATGAATATTACTTATTTATTCACTGTGTAGACATTGAAAATATTGTACTTATCTGTTTTAATGAACTTACCTGATGACTACCTACTTACCTGACTTACCTGGAGTATGACATGGGGTGAAGGGTGGGTGGGAATGATACACAATAACTTTGAATGGCGTTCTATATTGAGTAAAAAGAGGAAATCGCATCCAAAATGCCGGCAATGTAAGTTTTTGCCCATTTCTCCCCTTATGAATCCTGGATAATTTGGGAAAAGGTATTCCTGTACAAAAACTGTGCAAGCTACCTTCAATTGCTGCATATAGGATGAAAGAGTGTTCCTTCAAAAAGCCGCAGTCCAAATTTGAACAAAAAACTCCACCGGGTTTGAAAGTTACACTTGTTTAAACACTGCCAAACTTTGAGTGCGATTTTCTCGAAAGTAAAAAAAGTCGCTTGGAAATCCCACGGACGTTTAAAATTGCATGGATCCACCCACGTGGTTGATGGATGCGAGAGAGACTGAGGGTGGGGCCGCTGGGTATGAGACTTGGGCACAGAATTCCCTCACAACAACCAATGATTGGCTTTGAGCATGATGTCACAGCCAGCCTCACCATCTACTGCCTGCCCGGGACTGCAGTGTTCATTCATTTTCCACTACATGATTTCTCCTCTCCACAAGATCTGTGGGCATCTGTGGTGTTGGATTATAGTGTAGATAATGAGTGGGAAAATGAACGTGTACAAGCGATGAATTAAAGCATCACCTTTGCTGTAGATCCACTGTTTAAAGCGTAATTCGTCACGGTGTTTCGAAACTGCTGAGTCGCCTGCTCGGACAGCACAGGTGTTGCTGCCCCACTGATCCTATGGACGGGATTGTAACCCACTACGCCAGGCCCTAAATAGACAGGCCAGGAAAATGCACCTGCAGTAAGGTCCAAACACCCGTCTCTTTATTCAGATTTTCAACCACACTGCTGATGAAACAGTGTCTAAGAATTCCAGCAGGAATACAAAACAAGGGCTGGGGAACACATAGGCACCTGTAATTAGGACACGTCGCACTTCAAGTTTGCCGATGCTGATCACGTACCTCATCACCTACACCTTGATAATACGATAATCTGGGATGATTACGGACATCAGAGGCCACACAGAAAGCCACAAAACTACTGTCATCAATTTATGACAAACCAGAGAACACATGCATGTCACCTTGGAAGGCACCCTAGAATCTATTTCTTATCTATTTCTCCATACGACCATATGAACAGGCACTGAATCACATAAATAACACACAAAAGAGGCTCTAATTCTGTAAGAACAAGCGGGAAATGTACGACAACATTACGCTGATGATAAAGCGAATACATAAAGAACAAAACATACATAAGAAAAGTATACTCCGATTTGGTAAAAAGAAGCAGAAAGAAATGAAGCATAATAGGAACAAAACTACTCGCACTTAAACGCAAGAAGTGGACGCGATTTTTCTTTATTGACACACCTGTGGACACAAGAGGATTGGCAAAAGAGTCCACTAGAGGATAAACAAGTCTACACATTTGTTTTCTTTATCTTCGAAAGATTGTTAAATGTAGTGGAAGAAAGGAAGGCTGAGATTGTGGCAGATCGAAGGGTGCAAGGAATAAATGTGGTGGGAGAGATGAACGAGGAAGTGCAGGAGGCAGTAAAGGAGATGAAAGAAGGGAAAGCTGCAGGTATGGATGAAAGTGCTGTGGAATGGCTGAAAGGTGGTGGAACAGCTACGGCTGAGTGGTTAGTAAGATTGCTGAAAGTGTGTTTGGCGAGAGATATGGTCCCAATTGACTGGGCAAGTGCTTGTGTGTGGTTCCATTGTATAAAGGTAACGGTGATAAGTATGAGTGTACTAGCTTTAGGGGTATAAGTCTATTGAGTGGTGTAGGTAAGGTGTATGGTAAAGTGTTAAATAGGAGAATTAGAGAGGGTACAGAGGGAGTGACTGGTGACGAGCAGTGTGGCTTTAGGAGAAGGAGGGGATGTGTGGATCAGATGTCTGCTGTGAGACATGTGTGTGAAAAGTATTTAGTGAAAGGTAAGGATGTGTTTTGGGCTTTCATGGATTTAGAGAAAGCGTATGATAGAACTGATAGGGAGGGTTTGTGGACTGTTTTGAGATTGTATGGACTTGATGGTAGGTTGCTAAAAGGAGTGAAAAGTATTTAAGTAAGTGGTAGAGCATTATTAAAAGTGGGAAATACTGTGAGTGATTGGTTTCCCGTGAGAGTGGGGCTGCGGCAGGGATGTCTGATGTCACCTTGGTTGTTTAATATTTATATGGATGGTGTTGTAAGGGAGGTGAATACGATAGTGTTAGGTGGATATTTGAGTCTGGTAAATGCTGATGGCAGGGAGTGGAATCTGAATCAGCTGCTGTTTGTGGATGATACTGCAGTGGATGATACTGCACTGGTGGCTGATTTGGAGGAGAGACTTAGACAGTTGGTAGAGGAGTTTGGAAGGGTGTGTGAGAGTAGGAAATTGAGAGTAAATGAGAATAAGAGTAAAATGATGAAGTGTGCAAGGTTGGTAGGTGGTAGGAGGATGAATATAGTTTTGAATGGTGAGCTTCTTGAAGAGGTACCGTGTTTTAAGTATTTAGGGTCACATGTTGCTATGGATGGAAGAATAGATGTTGAAGTGAAGTTTAAAATGAATGAAGTAAGGAAAGTGCTGGGAGGAATGGAAAAAGTGTTTAAAAGTTGTTTGCTAAGAATGAACGTAAAGAGAAGGCTGTATGAGGGTATTGTGGTACCGACTGCCTTTTATTGAGATAAAACATGGAATGTGTGTGTAGCAGAGAGGAAAAGTTTGAATGTAATGGAGATGAGGTGTCTGAGGAGTATGTGTGGAGTGACGCGCATGGATCGAGTGAGAAATGAAGTATAAAGTAGAGCTGGAGTTATGCGGGAAATGGCTAATCGAGTTGAGCAGAGTGTTGTGATGGTTTGGGCATGTGCAGAGAATGGATGATGAGCGATTGATGAAAAAGATAACTGGGTCGGATGTGAGAGGTGTAAGGCTGAGAGGAAGACCACGAATAGGATGGATGGACAGTGTGAAGAGAGCGTTGGATGCGAAAGGGACGTCTGTTGTGCAAGGAAGAGTTGCTGCGCGTGATAAGAATGATTGGAGAGAAATTGTGAATGAATAAATGATGACACGGCCCGAAGGGGATATTCTCCCGCATTTGGTTTGATCAGCTGATTAGGTCAGGTGCGGGTAAGCGGGTAAAGGGATGGGTCCATTATGATGTGGTAGGGGTAAACCAGCTTTGCTGTCTTGCCCTGCTGCGGATCTCGCCGATTGGACTGCACAGTTGACCCTCGTGCGGTGTGGTGCGGTGAGGATCTGTCCCTTCTCCCCCTGGGGCTAAGATATGAATAAATGTGTGTGTTTAGATGAGTAACTTGGGAGTGGGTCGTCCTGTCTCGGCTACCTCCCTTTCTTTGAGTGAAGCAGCCTAGGTATACAGATATAGAGAGATAGATCCTTGTCACTGATGCTGAGATAAATAAATATACTTGTAGACTGGAAAAGGGATCTTCCAAAGAATTTGACAAAATAAAACCATATTAAGGATCTGTTTAAGCTGCTGCCGTTGGATTTCTATTTGTTTCGACCACTTCTCACCGATTTTTAACTGCTTACAAGAACCTCTCGTACAGAAAGCGTTAGAACCAGTATCAGTTAACCCCTTCACTCCGATGACATTTCCATTTCCATGCAACGCAAAGGCGATTTTTTACGATTTACGAAGAACTTCTCGTAGTGAACGAGTTTGAACAAATTAATAGTTTATTCACTGTCATCCCAAATTATTATGACCTTAATTTCTTGTAACGAACAGGCTAAACATAAGGATGATGATATTTATAACAAATTCTTGCTAGCACCACAGTTCTTTATCCAGTTCATGGGACACTTCTCACAAAAAAGAGTTAATGGAGATTTTTTATCCCGTTATCACTTGACGTCGCTCCTACTTTTAGAAAAATTGTTTTGCGGTTGCACGAACAGAATATGTAAGCAGTCATCGTAGTAAAGAGGTTGACCAATAAGTGCAGTAGCATCTCCAGAGCCGTGTTCTCAAGGGTTTAGGAGGCTCCCTGACACTCCTTTCTCAATTATTTACTTGCAATATTATTCTTTGGTATTCTCTCATATGTTATTTGCACCCGCATTCTTTCAGCCCTCTGACTGTCGTGGATTCCCTTCAGCTTAATAAAGTCGTCCCCAGTAAGCAGAATTAAAGTACAAAAACTCTTAATCCTGGCCCCAACGTCTGTCAAATCAAATAAGGCTGTTTGACGTTAATCAGATCAAAATACAACTTTGTATATAGCGGCCATACTGTTAATATCGACAATCTGCGTATATGGCGACCATACTGTTAATATCGACAATTTACGTATATAGTGACTATACTGTTAAAATCGACAATTTGCATAAACTTTATTAAGAAGAATATTAAACATTTCACTGCATCTTGCGAGTTTTGCAGCTTGTTCTGGCTATCCTCAGGCGATTATATTTCATTCAGGAAAACCCGTAGCAACAGGAGTAAAAAGTAGATGAAGCCCAAGAACTAACTTTGTACTTTACTGCAGCTGGAATATTTTACCTACAAATATTCCGCTCAGGGAAACACATCGTGGCAAAAACGGTCAATGTGCCATAAACAGAAATAGGCTATTAAGGAAAATGAGCTCTGAAGCCTCCTTAGTCTCCGGGGAGAGCACCTGCATTCACTACCCCACGTACTGTACCAACACCGCCAGCACAGGGGGAAGGGGGAAGGGGGACAAACAAATAACTAAGATAGAATACAATTACAAGAAAGCAAAACAAGGCAAATTTGTTCCACTGGCGAGATTAATGCACCAGAAGGCTGGCTACCCCATTCACCCCCCATTATGAGAGATCTCTTGTCAGCTGAATAACTCTGTGTAATGGTAGCAAGAATGAAATACAAAGCTGTAGCATTACTGAAAGGGTTAAGGGACCAATCATTTCATTTACTAACTCCTTCACGTTCAGTAGGGGATGTCCATGAGTTCCTCGCTACGGAGCGAGTGCCATAGTTTAGACAATATTAATATTGTATCTACTGGTTGAAGTTTAGGTTAAAATCATGTCTTACTGCCTAACCTTATTTCTCTATTGCATAATATTTTCCAATAAATCAGTTTCGTCAGATTAAGTTGGACCGGTATAGGTATGGTGTTCCTACATATTTTTTGCGTCCTTTCTGTATGTCCACTGTAAATAGTTTTGACGGGAGTAGTGGCCGAAAGTAGGCAGCAGCCTCCCACATGTGACTCACTTCAGGTCACCGAGTTCGCTCTACAGTGCTGGTATGTACAGCACACCATCATATACCAACAACACACCAATTTCTCCCCATCTTCCCCATTCAGGTTCAGATGCATAACCTTGTGCTGTCTTCATTATGCGCGAACCTCCCTATTTAGACTGTTTCATACCTATCTGATCTGTCTCCATTCCTCCATTTTGCATCTCATCATCCTTGTTTTACTCACATGCTTTTGCAGTTTCCCCCTCTCACAAACTCTTCCAAACTCAAACACCAATGTAAGAAGTAGTAATTACCAGAAATCAATAACCAGACAATTACCAGCAGAAAAAAGATAAAAGAATGTGACCAAACAGCTGCCAACCCAGTTACAGGGAACAGACAATTGCGAGCAAACAAATAACCTCTTTAGTACGATGACGCCATTTTTAAATACCTTCACTATGTAGCGTCTCTCCTAAGCTGAAGACAATCATTTGCAAGTAGAAGCAATAAATTTAAGATGACGACACTGTTTTCAAGTGTATAATAAAGACTGTTTCTAACCTCATTATTGCAAAAACAATGACGTTCGTCGACCGCACGACCTGCGTCGCGTCATAAACTCTCAGGAGTGGTGAACAAAGGAATAGGTGAGTTGGGCTGAAAATTTTGTGGAGGGTGGGGCTGGGAGAAGAAAATATATGCTGTGAAGATGGGTGTTGTAGGATTAGTGGCTGGACTGTAGTGATGGTTGATTTAAAATTGCCACCGAGAATGGTGTCAGATGGGCAACAAATGTGCGTAGAAGACAAATGCTCGTGTTCTCGTTGGTTAAGGAGGTTCTCTAGCACCTCTTCCTTAGCGCTCTATTTTTGAATAAGTCTGGTAAACATAATTCTATGCGTTATTTAGGCAAAGTATGGACATTAAAAAGATTTAGATGACACACAAGACGACGGTAAGGTGTAAACGAGGAAAATAAACCGCGATGGAACAGGTATTGGCGACTTTCCTTAAGCGACAAGAATATAGGCTAGTGAAATAGTAGGATGAACTGGAAGTAGCTTGGGGTTGAAGAGGGGCCATGAGCGTAATTCCTGTGAATATTAATGTTGTACAACTAATGGAGGGGCCATGAGCGTAATCCCTGTGAATATTAATGTTGTACAATTAATGACATAAGATTAGTGAAGGTTTAATTTATAGTGAGGGTTTATTTTAAAGTATTCTCCAACAATAACAGCGAAAACAAGACATTGGTAGCCTTGCGTTGCTCCCATTAATTGGCGCCTTGTGATGTGGGTAATAGTACTGAGACACGATAATAAAATGATTGTAAGTCCAGGTCAATTTGCGAATCTCAGCGCAAATAGTGTGACCGGGGGAGGCTAATTACCCTAAAGCGAGTGTTTTATACTGGAACACATATTCCTCAATTTACCTGTTCATCTGTACCTATATCTATGTATCTATCATTCTATCTATATATGGTTTGATTGTATTTCTCATCTGTTTTGAAGTGAAAAAATGTTCCACTTTCAATCTATATATTTATGTAAGATTTTCTTGCTTCACAGTATATTCTAACTAAGCTACATCTCATTATTTGTTTTTTACCTATCTCACTATCTTCAGCTCTTGGTCTCCTGTCTGACGCCGTTTCTGTGAGGGGTGGGCTAGGCATAAGAATCTCAGGAATTTCGGTCGTCTTCTCAATATCGCATTGTTGTCAGGTTCAGAGAAGTTCTCTCTCTCTCTCTCTCTCTCTCTCTCTCTCTCTCTCTCTCTCTCTCTCTCTCTCTCAGCGTGTGTGTGTGTGTGTGTGTGTGTGTGTGTGTGTGTGTCCCTCCACAGGAACCACCTTGTCATGGTAGGGTGTTTGCCTGCCCTGTAAATCTGGTGAGCCGTACCAGAGGGGGAGGGGAGAATTCCTCCCCCCAGACTCAGTAGGATGACAGGGTTACCCATGCTGAAGGGGCCGTCAGTCAGGGGTCAGAACAAGTGTTTCCAGGTCCACTGCCTCGTGGATTGCCCTTTGATGGGTTAAGACTACGGAAGTATACCCCGAACGAAGAATCCGTGAGTGGTGTCCCACGGAAGGTGGGGCTCGACAGACAGACAGCTCCCGGCAGACTCCTGCAACCCTGCTCAGTAGATTGTCGTCACAAATCTTCATGCCACAATCACAGGCCGGGAAGGGAAGGACTACACACCCTCACCATGACATCAGATCCATTCATTGCACAAGCCCACTACTGTGCTCACCTCCAATTTCATCTTTCATCAAAATCAAAAGCCCTATGGTGACAGGATAGTGTGACAGTTACAGGTCATGGATGTGGCTGGAAATCACTAGCTCGAGTACTGCACATAGTCGGCATTGCCCCAGTGGTTGCTGGCATGATGGCATAGGAGCAGGTCATGCCTTCGGCAGCATCCAGTACAACTAGAGCCGGAAATGGATGCCCAACTGTTTACTCCTGATGGGGAGGGGCTAGAAGAAGTAACATAAATATTTGCTGCTCCGCACCACATGGGCAGATGACTGCGTCTGTCAAAGTATCCCACATTGCAGTCGAAAAACCAAAAGACTCCCTCTGATTATTGCTACCTGGAATGTACGACCCCTGTTTGTTACTGACCATGACATATGGCCATGCCGTAGAACTGCCCTTATTGCCCATGAACTGGAATGATATAAATTGACATTGCTACCTTGTATAAGATTTGCCTCTCAGGAGACAGCAACCTAACAGAAGCAGGGGAAGGGTATACCTATTTCTGGAAAGGATACCCAGACAATGTAAGAAGAAACCATGGTATTGGGTAAGCAGTCTTAAGCAACCTACTACAGAATATCCAAGAAACACCTGTGGGTATATCAGAGAGGTTGATATCTTGGCATATACCACTCTCTTAAGGCCAATATGCAACCCTCATCAGTGACTATGCCCCAGTGCTTGAATCTGGCAACACCGCTAAAGATACCTTTTATGACTTTTCAGATGTTACCATTCGCTCAGTACCACCTGATGACAAACTGATCCTGCTTGGAGATTTTAATGCCACAGTAGGAAAAGATAATCACCTCCGGCAAGGCATTATAGGCTGCCATGGTGTTAGTAATACTCTTTTTTTATGTGTCCAATTCTGAGCATAGATTTCACAGCCTGCTCCCAAGGCCCAGTAGTCCTCCTACATAACATACACCTCTACATGCCACCACTTCGGCGCTAACAACCATCATCCATACTGAATACATGCTAGGGCTATCTCACATAGGACTGGTGTATTGGTATTAGTGGGGGTATTTTTACATGTCGGCGGGTCTGCTGGTGGATCAGTAAAGTCTGATTTATGAAATTCAAATCCATAAACTGTTCCCTGCCCCAGCCGGGATTTGAATCTGGGTCCATTAGGACTGCAGGCCATCTCTCCACTGATTCAGCCACCACCTTCCCCTAAACATGAACAACAATGGCCTTCGATTGCTTTCCTAATGCTCAGAACATAGTCTGATCAACACAAACACCATTCTTCAACTTAAGATTAAACACAAGACCACACGGAAGCACCCACAAACTAGACATTGGCACCTAACTGACTATGTCATTGTACGGCCGCGAGATCGAAGCGAAGTTCTTATAACCCGAGTTATAAGAGGTGCTGAGAGCTCAACAGACCATAACTGTATCATCGAACTGCAACTAGTTATACGCCCACAAATGTGCCACAGATCATCCACAAGGAAACAGACCATCCACCAAGAAAATGAACTGTAGTGATTTAAAGGAGGTGGCAACTTGTAACACCCTCTGCAGCACTAGTACAAATGAGCCATCTCAATGCCCACCACTTGATCCAAACAACAATGAAACAAGTCTGGACTCAGATTGGTTAAGCATTAAGACATTGCTCTGGAGCACTGCAGAAGAAACCTTAGGCTTCTCCACTCCTGCCATGAAGACTGGTTTGATGAAAATGCTAAGGGCATAGGCTACATGACCTTCTTGCAATGAAGGCTAGAGGACATAACGACTGGCTGGCTCATCCTGTCTCCTTAACTCTAAAAATTGATTTCCAGAATCTCGGAAGTGAAACCCAGTGAAAACTGCGTGACATGAAAAAACAAACGGTGGACTGGGTAGGCAAAAGAGCTGCAAAGACTGGCTGATATTAACCACCAACATGGGTTCTACAAGCCCATTAATCCCTAGGCTGCAGGAGCCCTAAACATTTCCTTTGTCCATGGTGCGAGAAAACCAGCTAAAAGATCTTATTTTCATCAAGTGCTTTCACCCACTTATACCTAACCAAACATAACATTTTAGTCCCCAGACAGACGATTAGCGACCCACTCATCATGCATAAACATGCAGTAGGCGCGAAAAATAACCAAAAAGTTCACAATATTTCATGTGGCTCTTATGGAAAGTACGACGCAGTCTGCTATTCGGCAATTTCGGAATGCTATACGCAGCCGAGGGGTTAAAACTATCTATGGGCCAACCAAACACAACATAAACCCTGTTTGATCAGCCGAAAGAAAACTCCTGAAAGACAAGCAGCAATCCTAGAAAGATGGGCACAACACATCAACACCTTACTGAATCAAAGAAACACAGTGAGGCACATTATCCTTTATAATATCTCAAACGCCCCTCAAGCAGCAGATCTCGATGTCCCACCTGTACATGCAGAAGCTGTTCATGCCATCCAGTCTCTAAAAAATAACAAAAGCCCTGGCCCTGCTGGCATACCCTCAGAACTGATCAAAATGGGTGGCCAGTTACGTCACCAGCATCTCCATATCATACTGACTTTCTGGAACCAAGAACAAATTCCACCTGAATGGCTTACTTATGATATTGTAACCAGCTACGAGATGAAATGGGACTGCTCAAATTGTGACAAACAGTAGAGGCATCTCCCTTCTTGTGAATGCTAGCAAAGAACTAGCTAAAATAATGTTATCCTGACTAACAAATCATATTACCGACTCAATACAGTGTGAATTTCAGAAGGAAAGAAGTACATATAATACGATCTTTGTTGTCCGATAGATAAAAGAGAAATGCCACGAGCAGAACCATGATTTGTATACAGCTTTCATCGATCTTGCAAAAGCATTTCACGCTGTCAACAGAAAACTTTTATGGAATGCTCTTTCAAAATTTGGAGTTCCAAATATTTCTTACCATCCTAAAGAGCCTGCATGACAACATGAATGCTCGTGTTTCCATAAGTGGGAGCAAAGCCGAACCCTTCAAAGTGGATGTGGGTGTCAAGCAAGGATGTGTCCTGGCTCCTGTCAATTTCAACATCTATCTCACTGCAGTCACCCCTTTAAGTCACCAACAAGTGAACCCTAATGATGGAATAAACAGTTCCATCTACAGTAGATGATAACTTATTTAGTCTTAGACGTCTTCAGGCACAAAGTCATAAATGCCTCACATCTTAGAAGTGCAGTATACTGATGACTGTGATGTCCTTGCACATACCCCAGAAGCCTTATAACGAAGTCTCAACAGTGTTTCTAACATATACCATGCAACGGGGCTCTGAATGAATGTCAGTAAAACAGAAATAATATCTCAGGGAAACAATGCAGAAGCCTCTTGCGCTTCAAATAAATGGCGAAAATGTAAAACAGGTGGAGAATTTTACTTACCATAGAAGTGTGCTCTCAGATAAACATAATATTGATGCAGAAGTCCTTGCACGAATGAATAACGTCTCAGCCTCCTTTGGGCCTCTCAGATCCAGAGTCTTTGAAAACACCAACTTGAGAAGCGAGACGAAGGTATCAGTATATACATCTGTATGCCTCTCCACCCTCTTATACGGCGGTGGGTGCTGGACTACTTACCAGCATCACATCAAACAGCTTGAGTCTCTTCACATCTGATGCTTATAGCGCATTCTAGGACTCACATGGAAGGATAAAGTCCCTCACTCACAAATTCTCCAGTGGTCAAAGTAAATCAGCACAGAAACCATATTGGCTAAAAAGCAACTTACGTGGGTCGAGCACGTGTTCCGAATGCCTGAGCACCGCCTTCCTCGCCAGATTTTGAATGGCCAACTCCCTGCAGCACGTCACAACCCAAGACAGAAGAAGAGATATAAAGATCACACGAGTATAAGGACAACTCTAAAGAAATTCAACATCTTATCAAAAGATCTTGAAACCAATTCCTCTGACAGAAAACAATGGCCAGCCCTCTGCACTGAAGGAATCATTTATCATGAAGAAGCTTGGAACCTGGCCAGAGAAGAGCGTAGAGCGTAGACATTGGAGGAACAAGCAGTACGGAGTTCCTCCAGCAAACCTGGAGAATTGGTCTGCACAGTCACACACCTTGGCACTGAGAAACACACCATCTTAGTGAGTATAGTAGCCGTCATCTTCTGAATTAGACGGACAGCTTTCGGTAAAGAGAGAGAGTGTGTGTGTGTGTGTGTGTGTGTGTGTGTGTGTGTGTGTGTGTGTGTTCTATTACGTATACAAGCAAGAAATGAGTGTATGATAATTTGTATACGGGGCAGAATCAGTTAATTAAAACACGTTCGATCCTGCCTGGGCGCACACACTGGGGGCTGCGGGTGATGGGGGATCAGTGGGCGGGGGATTTGTGACTGAACCAGGAATTAAATTAGCGGATGGATGAAGCGAATGAAAATGTTGGCAACAGAAATATGTACAATACTGTGTACAGTTTCATTAATGCTGCACTATGGCTCTGGTATATAACTGGAGGATGGGGTAAGCTGGGGGTGTCGTCGAGGTATGGTTAATTGAGTGTTGTGAAAGACTGTGGCACAGTAAAGTGGTGTGTGGTAGGGTATGGCGGAGTATGGTATAAAATGGTGGCGTGTGGCAGGGTATGGTGTGGTGTGGTAAGGACGTGGTTAGATGTGACGTGGCATGGTTGTGGTACGCTGAGATGTGGTAGGTGTGGAATAATAGTGTGGTATGGTAATGGTGTGGTAGGGATGTGACTCGATGTGCTTTGACAGTGCCATATTTAGATATGGTGCTGTTACGAGTGAGCGAGGGAAACGAGCGAGCAATGATTCTGTCTATATATTTATCTACAGCCAGACACCATAATTGCGAAAGGGGTGGCCGTTAGACTTTGAATTAGTAGCTCTACCGGGAGGGACACTAAACCCTCCGCAACCCACTTGATAACACGTAGGGAACACGTATGAATTGGCTATATGGTTACCATCCAGCGTTGTAAATGGTTTCCTGGCTTCCAGGAAACAATCAGGCTTGTGACTCTATGTAAAGCCATATGAAAAGGAAAGAAAAGTAATAAAAAGTGACACGAAAGATGGAAGAAACAGGAGGAGAGGAAGGCAGACACAGAAAAAGAATGATAACGGTCAAGGAAGAAGTAGGCAGCACTGCATCAAGTTTCAGTTAAGCTTGGCATTTAGTGGCCCGGCCAGACCCGGCCCAGCCCGACCCCATCGTCGCGCTAAGCAGAAGCTAATAACTTTACTCTGGAGAGAAATAGAGTGGATATTCTTTCTGCATGTGGTGCAATCATTAGATAAACCTTATCAACTAAAAATTCACCAATAAAAGCTTAAGAACTCCTTGGAATCTAGAGGTTTCCAAGGGTGTTCAGCTCTAATCGGTTAATGCCTCATTTTTTCCTCTGTAATACTGTGTTTTTTGGCATAAACTCTAGCAATCAAATATCGGAGACACCGTCGATAATTTGACATTAACGTTTTTGCCGTTTTAAAGGTGAAATCGCCAAAGGAAAACACCCAATTTCTGGCTTTAATCATCTCATCAATAACCAAATCTTTATGTATCAGATGGAAATTGTGATAGCATGGCGCCCACTGGCTCGTAAAGCGCTCACAAAACACACATTGCCGGTTGAGTGTGGTGGGGAGGTTCTGTATGATGTAGCAGTTAGTATGGTTATTAGATGCAATGTGGTAAGGCTGGTTGTTATGGGTGGTGTGGCAGGAATGTGGTAGAATGAAATGAGATAAGGTTCTAACGTTAACATGGAGAAATATTCATGTCTTTTTGAAGAGAAAAGTTCAGTTCTTACTCATCCATACCTTAAAACAGGTGCCAAGCTTCAAAATAAACTCTCTTCAACTAAAATATAAATAAATAAATATCGCAAATAAAAACAGCACTTGGAAAGTAAAACTCCGCACTGTTCATGACTGGCCAAATAGCCCTGTGATCTTAACCTTTGACGGAGTTTTCTTTTTTAATCGAATTATTTCATCAAATACTTCCACCTTGGTTTGTCTAAACTGAGATAAACTCCTTCATTTCAGCTTGCACTGTAGCCTTGACTTTTGACCTACTGTTTTCTAAATCAAATAAAACCATCCGTACCTGACCCTCATCCCTTCCACCAATTTTGATCCAAAACGAAAGAAAGCTGTCCGAGATAAACCGTTACAAACAAACAAATAAAAGCGTGCACGCACACACGTACGTGCATGTGTGTGTGTGTGTGGTTTATGCCTAATAGCACAGCAGGTTGAACACTGGACGGTATGCAACTGTACCTAACAAGCTGTAATGCCTAAACTTTATTACTTTCGCTAACGAAGTTGGACTGATGTTATGTATTCACCCGTGTTGTTTGTCTGTCTGCGCAGAAAATAATTATCCAAAAAATATCTAATCGGATCCCAGTGAAATTTTGTGGATAGATAGGAAGTGGGTCAAGAAATACCGTTAGATGGTGAGGTGGGTCCTGATCCGGATAAAGGAATAAATAAAAAACTGGAATGGCACTCAGTAGAGAGCACACCTCCACCAATGCCCTATCGTGCAATATTAAAGAAAGTGGGGGGAAAAAATCCTGGATCCGCACCTTTATCCGGATCTGCAACAAAATTTAATGGGGTCTATTCTGGGCCAAGGCCCATTCTTCTACCAAGTTTCGTGGAAATTCATCCAGTAGTTTTTGTGTAATCTTGCTCACAAACCAACCAACCAACCAACAAACAAACGGACAGGGGTGAAAACATAACCTCCTTGGCGGAGTTAATAATAATGGCGTTGGCGCAGATATGCGCTCAGTGAATGCTTTCCATTTACCCTTTGTAAACCTCACTATTTCTTAGCGAATGCGTGATTTCCTTTGTGTGTATCATGGAATTAGAGTACAACCTTGTGTGTACTTTACTGTATTTTATTCTGAGTATACGACACATATCTTCATTATTATCTGGATACTGACCCGCAATACACCCGCGGACATACGAACCTGCGACGCGTCAAGTGGCTGGTTGGCGATACTTTGCAACCTGACGTTGGAATATGTATAATTCTACGAATGAACTTCGTCACTAGAAAGGGTGATCCTGGTTAGCTGCTGTATTGTTTGTAGTTGAAACAGAAAAAAAAAATTGTCGATACATATGTATGCACATTTAAGCTAAATAATTATCCGTACTAGTGTTCCTCACAAGCTTTTTTCTTAAAGGTGTAACAGAATTTTATTAGAAAGGAAACATGCCAGATTTGGCAGCAGCTTACTCCAAAGCTTACCGTAAGGCCACCATGAATATGACAATTGGTCGTTGGATGTGTCTTTCACAATATGTACAATATGGCATACTTATTGTCAGAACAACCGCTACCATAATATAGTGTAGCTAACTAACCGAACTTAAGCAGTGACAACAGTTAACCATCCTGTTTGCAACCTCGTCACCAAGGCAGGTCAGAGGATAGGCGAGTCAAGCTGACCAACTATTCCCTCCCAAATAACTTAGACATATGATACACTTATATATTAAAACTAAATTAATCAGGGACCTCATTATAGCTTCTATAATACAGAGTATGATACTGTGAGGTGTAAGGTTAACAGACCAAACCCTGCCTGAGCCCTCGATAAAATTGATATATTTCCATGCAGTATTACTATTATAGTCTGATATACAACAGGGAAAATTTGGTGGAAAGTAATATCAGTGTTTCTCCAAACGATAAAATATAATCAATGTCATTAATTTTACTGACATGTGTTCGATGAAATACTGTATAATTATGTAAAGGCAAAACTAAAGTGATTCGTGCTTATTGTTCGCGGTTATTGTGATACATACCTCCCCTGATGTTTGGTACGGCGCACACTCGGTAGTATTCTTCACTGCACACAAATTAACACATAAATGCTCATCATCCTTGTTTGGTGAGATAGGGAAAAAGCCTTGGTGGGTTATGTATGATATTATTCATGATTATGTAAACTACCTATCGTGGGTTTATAGCAAGAGTTAGTGGTGAGAGACTGTAAGTCAGAGTTTCAAGAAGTGGTACTGGTGGCACGTGACAAAAAGAATAAGCAGGACAGAGGTCACCAGTGTGCAATGTGACAGAGAAAGGTGGTAAAGTGCAACTGATGTCAATGACTAGCCAGTCAATCAGTGAGTGAATGAGTAAGTGACTGAGTGGGTGAGTGAGTGAGTGGATCTGTATCTGTTAGTCAGTAAATCAGTTAATTAGTCAACCTGAGGGCTCTTCCAAATATAATAAAATCGCCAGGTAACCACAAGAATGATATATAACATGAAGTGTTTAAATCCCTAGGATGAGACAAAGTCCCTGAGGTGGCGGATTTCCGGTAATATATGCGTGGCCGTTTGTTTTCTCTTTCCACAGGGTTAGCCAGGGAGCTGAAGGTGGACGTGGGCAGGCAGGAAGGCAGGTAGGAAGGCAAGCAGGCAAGCAGGCAAGAGGACAGGCAAACAAGCAGGAAGGCAGGCAGGCAGTCCGGTAGACAGACAAGTAGGCAAGAAGGCAGGCAGGCATCAGGTAGGCAGGCAGAAAGTCCGTTATACACTTAACTGGTTGGTTTAGCTATTTATATTTAACTTGTCGTAATGCAGCTAGTCGGTCGGTAGGGCGATCAATCAGTCGGTCATTTACCGTAGTAGTTAGCTGGTGAATTACTTTAGAAGTTAAAAAGTTAATTAATTGGTTAGGATGTCAGTCATTCATAACGGGAAATGGATGAGAAAATGACAGGAACGAAACAGGATCAAAATTGGGAAGGAATGAAAGAATGGAATACGTAAAACTATTTTCTTTCCCCTCCACTTTTTATATTTTCTTCTGCTCCTTTTTTTTTTTTTTTTTTTTCTGTTACCCCAACTATTCTTTTTCTCTCTCTTCCTTCCATCTTTCTCCCTCCTTTTCTCCCTTCATAATACATCCCCTTACCCATTCTTAATTTCTCTCATAATTCATTCTCTAACATTTTCTTGTTACGTAGTTTCCCCTTCCTCTCTCCTTTTAATTCACCTCTCCGCTCGCTTCGTTTTCCATCCCTACCTTCCCCTATAATGTTCTCTTCCTCTTTTCCTGTCCTCTTCTTTCTTATCCCTTTTTCAGCGTTCCTCATATGACACTTAAACATTTTTCTCCAATCCGTCCATTTCGCTTTCTTTTTTCCATATCCTCAGAAAGTCTTCTATTCGCATCTTGTATTCTAATTTATATATTTTTTTTCATCTCTTCTTTATCCATCTTATTCCCTACTTCCATTCCTTCCATAAATTCTCATCCCCTTAACTTTTCTCCTTATTTCCCTCCCTCCCTCTCTCTCATTCTCTCTCTCATATCTTCTGCTCCCCTTATCCATTCTTCCCTCACCCTCTCTGGTTTTTAAGTAGCTGTTATCCTCTTTCATCAGTTTTATCTCCTTAATTATCGTCCTTCTTTTTCCTGTCTTTCCTTCCCTTGTTCCGGCCTCTATCTTTATTTTTCCCACATTCCCGGCTTTGTTTATTCAGCTTTTCCGCTTCTGCCTGTCTGAATTATTGTTTTCCCTTTCGATTCTTTCTTCAGTCTTCACCTTTTCGTTCTACTTTTTATTAGCATTTACTTCAGAAACTACTTTTTATCGCTTTTCGCTTTTTTCACGTTCACATTAGAGTATTTCGTAAGCAGTGTGTTTTTCTGTCGCTTTTCTTACTTTTTATAAATTTGTATTTGTTCCCATTTCCTTCGTATTTTTTAACATTTCCTCATTTATATCTTCCTTAGTACTTGTCCTTCCCTTAGTCATTTCCTGTCATTCATTCAAGCTTCTTCTAGGTTTCCATCGCCTTTATTTCTGATTTTATTTTTTTCATTGTTTTTATCCTTTCTTGTATTTATTCATACTTCTATATCTTTTCCTGTTTTGTAAGCGCTCTCTTTGATGTGGCCACTTTTATCTCTTTAAATTTCTATCTTTTCATTGTCTTTTTTCAGGCTGATGTTTATATTTTTCTCGGTTTATTCATCTAATCCTTGTCGTTCCTTCGTCGTCCCTTCGTGAAACTGAGTCCCTGTGCTTTTTCTTTTTTGTAGGTTATTTACATATTTTCCAATATTTATCCTCATTTCTCTCTCATTTCATTCTTTTCATTATTCGAATTTGTGTTTTTCCCAACTGTTCTCTACTTGCCTTTTCCTGTGTTCCTTAACTTTGTTTTGCTTTCCGGCTTCAGTACGATGTCTTCATCTAGTTTAGTCTGGCGACCACCAAACGATACTATTCAGCGTGCGAGGAATATCCTCAAAATGATTGGTAACCGTAGTAAAACCCTTCCACTTCGAAAAATCATCCATGAACAGAATAAAATAATTTGGAGATAGAACGAGTATGATAAAAAAAAAAAAAAAAAAAAAGGACATCACCACACTGAATAAGTTAATCATCTTTCATTACTTCCTTTTCTTTATTCGGAATTTTCATCCCCTCCTTTGTTCACAGCTCTTCGTTTTTTCTCATAAGCTCTCGTATTTTTCTGTTCTGTAATCATCATAATCAATCATCATCAGTCATCATCATCATCAATCATCATCAGTCATCATCATCATCAATCATCAATCATCGTCATCGTCGTCATCCCTAGTCATGGATATTCAAAATATTTAGGTCCCTGATATTATTATTTTTCCTGCTCTCTTTACAACTTTCCTTCTTTGTTCAAGTCGGCGTCTTTTTATTGTTTCATTTTACTGTCTGCCATTTTAATTCTACTTGACCTTCTTTCCTTCACTTTTAATTCATACGTTCTTTTCCTTATTTCCACATTTTTCCTGCTTTCACTTATTTCTATATCTTCTTCCAGCTTTCATTTTCATATAATTCCTTCATTCTTTCTCTAAGGTCTCTGTACTTATTTCCTCGTCTGTTTCATTTCATATTAATCCCGTTTTCATCCTCTTTGTCTTTCTTTATTCATCACGAGTTCCCACTATCACCACTCTCCCAGTAATGTTTGGTTTTTCTGTATTATTTTCATTTTCTTCTCCCGTCACTCACTCACTCCACCATTCAGAATTTCTCTTCCCATCTTGTTCTCCCTTTCCTCTCACTCCTTCTTTCCTCTCTACCTCCCTACCCTACCATTTTATCTCCAAATCCTCTCACACAGCCCCTCCTCCCTTCTTAACTCTCATCATTTTAGTTCCCTTTCTCTTTCCATCTATGATTCTATCTCTTAATTTCTTTTAATTATTATACAGTGTCCCTTCTCTCCCTCTCCACCTTTCTTTCCTTTTTATTACCTCTCTTTTCTACTACCCTTCTTTCTCTGGTAAGATCTCTCTCTCTCTGTTCCTTTCCCACCACTCCTCTCTTCCCTCCTCGCTTGCCTACTCTTCTCTTCTCTCGCTTCCTGTTCGCTTTCTTCCACCACCCCTTCCATATAATGTCTATCGTTGTCTTTTAAATAATCTTTCCTCTCCTCGTCATTTTCTCCTCTCTCTTCTCTTTCATTTCTCTTTTCTGTCCTTTCTTCTCCTTTCCCTCTAACCATTCCCTCCCCTTTCCTCCAACCATTCCCACTTCTCTCCCTTCCCCTTCACTCCCCTCATCTTTCCTTCCCTTCCTTTCCCTTCCATCCTCTCCTCTGCTTTTCTCTTCGCGTTTCTTTCCCATCCAATCCTATTCTTTCCTTTCCTTTTCTCTTCTCCTTCAGTTTACCTCTCTTTCTCTCCCATCATTCCTCCCGGCTATAGTTTTCCCTCCTCTCATGTCTCCCACCGCCACAACTTTCTCAGTCCATTCTTGTAAAGAAGAAAAAACACACAACTTCTTCCGAGTTTTTTTTTTTTTTTTGCAGGCAAGTAAACAGAAGAAAGGAAGTTTGGAAAAAACTTACCGAGAATATGAGGAGAAGAGGGATGGCATATGAAAACTAATAATAGAGGACGAAGGAAGATGTAACAAGAAGCGGTGCCAAGGCACAGCAAACCCGTCCTCGGCAGTCATTTTAGTGCTGACGCACAAACACAAAGATGTCACATATCAAATTTGGAGTAAATCGGGTAGAAATGGACGATTTTGCGCCCATTTTGAAATTTTAGGCCCGACCCACCTGACATTGACCTCCCTGCCGCTAACTGGGGGGTGACCCCTGTGATGTAATGAGGCATGTTATAAGATGCAGATTTGAAAGATATATACGCATTTAGGTTTTGGTTTCATGTCGATATGACGAATTTGAAAGGAGTTATGGGGAAAAAACTGTTTTACTCGTTCCCCCCCCTTTTTTTTGTTTTACATTTTTGGGGGCCTACATCTTGGGCCTGCGCCCAATTTGGGCCAAAATTTAATCAGGTGATCAGACGGTCATAGCCCATCATCCCTTGAATTTTAGTCAAAATTGCACCAGTAGTTTTCGTGTAAAGTTGTCAGCAGGCAGACAGACAGACAAACAGGCAGGCAGACAAAAACAGACAGACATACAAACCGAGTGAGAACAATACCCGTCTCCAAGCCCCTCCGAAGCGGGGACGGGTAACAAGAGAAGAGGGAAAGTAGAGAAGAGGGACACCACCACAGGGGAATACGAAATAGAGTAAGCGGAATGGTGGAATAACATATAAAACAGAAAAATATGAGAGGAAAAAGGAAAATATAAAGGAAGAAGAAGATTTAACAGAGAAAGCATGAAGAAATAACTGGAGAAACAAAAACATAACAGAAGATGAAGGGAGACAACGATGCAAGAAGGAAGATTTAGGAAACGGCAGAAGTAAGATGTGTACTGGGAAGGGAATAACACAGCAAGGACAAAAAGACGTACTGCAGGATGGAAAAAGATAAGAAGAAGAAACAGCAGACGTATGGTGTGGGAGAGAAAGGAGGACTAAGATAAAAACAAAAAATACAGAAACTTTTAAAAGATATGGTATGTGAGTAGGCGAAGGAAGGCATAGAGAGAACTTGCATGTGGGGAAAGGGAATAAAGAGAATGAAGATGAAATTAAAACACTATAAAAAAAACAAACACAGAAGGGAGGAAAACAGGAGAGAAGAAAAGTAACAAAGGATGGGAAAGACGGTGTATAAGCATGGGAGAGAGGAAAGAAGTGATAAAAAAGGCATCGCTGAGGATGAGGGAAGAGCCAGAGTGAGTAGACGTGTTAAGAAAGATACATAAAATTAATATATACCAGAGGAAGGAAGCTAAAGTGAGAAAGAGAGAGGAAGGCTGTGTTGTGGGTAAGGGAGTGGGGTGGTGGTGGTGGAGGCCCCTGCCCCAGTATCGGCAACAACAAAAACAAAGGCAGGCGGCCAAAAGCATATTTCAAAGACTCCGCGCTGGACATTCTTTCCACCAGGACTTCAGCAACTGGCTCATCACTGGAATATGGATGAGACTTGGCCAGAAAAACTGACCTGACTGGGACCTAACTGGAATCTGACTGGCTTCTGACTGGGAACTAAGCCTGACTAAGCCCTTAGGCCTGACAGATCTGACTGGAACCTGCAATTTGACTGGAATGATAGAGCTACCTGGATTAGCTTCTGTTTTACTAGAGTTGCTCTGCTCATGTTCACAGTCACAAAATTCATAAATAATCTGAACTCCAGTTCACTTTCTGCAAACAGGACTGCATCATCAGCATACATTAAACACGAAATATTTCAGCTCTCGCCATTCATCACCAGCCTCACTCCAGTTGGTACAGTTCTTCCTCTTGACTTGGCTCATAACTCCATCACTATTGAAGTACATATTCCATATTTCCGATAAACAGTTTACAGTCCATTGCACTTCCTACCCTACATATTGTTTCCCACCAACAGAATCCTATATACAAAGTTTCCAGTCAGAATATGTGGGTACTGGATACTTTCTCGCTATTACTTCTCTTTTAGTTTTCGTTTCCATTTTATCTCTTTTAACGTTTAAGTTCTACGAGTATATACAGTTTTCAGATGCTAACAAGCACCACAATATCTCAGTGTCACTGAGTGACTATGTAAGTCAATGACTGAGCTGTGGGTAAACAAGGGTTTGAATGATAGTGTACTGTAGTAGCGGCACAAAACTCTGAGGTTGTCATTATCGTATCCTGGCAACCTGTCATTCACAGAGCAAGAAGAAATATCACTCCCCCATGTGTGTGTGTGTGTGTGTGTGTGTGTGTGAACAAAAACAGTTGTAATATGATTTGGACTAAACTTAGTGGAAGAGATGAAGGTCTGCGATGAACATGTTTTTAAGAGCAATAAATCAGACGTCAAGGTAACATGGTTAGGATAACTTACCATTTTTATCCGATTTAGACCTAACTTAATAGAAGGCTTTAACGCAAGG
>JAGKTI010012047.1:0-25295 GCA_018397915.1 Birgus latro | reverse complement strand
TCTTCCTCTGGCTCTTGCTGCTGTGGCATCTGTCGTTCGTTTTGTTTCGTTTTTGAAGGCTCCAACATGCTTGCATGCGTTGGCCTTGGTCACCTAATGGCAGCTCTCCATGCTGCTTGATCTATGGCAGCCTCCCTGTTCAGTCCCTTAACCCTTAAGTCACACTTAATGACCTCGTCCCATGTCTTTCTCGGTCTACCCCTCCCAACCCCTCCCCCAGTATTAACACTTCTCACCCTCTGTACCCAATTATCATCCCCAGCCTCTCCACATGTCCAAACCACCTCAGCCTACCTCTCCTTATCACAACACCAGTACACTCCAGTCCCATCCTACCTCTCAACTCTTCCATCGTAAACCCAGCCTCCCCAGGCCTTGCATGCAGGGACGCACTGCACATCCACCTAATCATTGTCATTTCTGTATGTTTAAACCTGCGAATATCCTCTTCATTTACTGCCCAGGTCTCACTACCATACAGCATCACACTCCTAACACATGCTGCATACAAAGACCCCTTAGCATGTAAGGAGAGTCCTCTCAATGTCAGGAGAGGCAACAGCTCCCTGAACTTCTTCCAACCACTTCTCACCCTAGCAACCGAGCTAACTCCAGCCCCACCTCCGGCACATAACATGTCTCCCAAATAACAAAACTCCTCCACACACTCAAGAGACTCACCTGCAAGTTCAACCCTCTCACGCCTAACAATCTCCACCTGCTCTCCCCGACACGCCGCACACATGAAATCAGCATTATCTCGCAGTCTACCTCTAATACCACTACATCTCTTGTGCACCCGTTTATCACAAACACTACACAAGATGGAATTACTTCCCACACCCTTGTGGCAAACTGCACACGGCCACTCTCCCTCTTCTTTGACTGTACTGCCACCAACCCTAGATATCATCACTTTTGTTTATCTGCATTTACCCTTAAGCCCTTGTACCCTATACCATCTTTCCACTTCTTAAATCTTTACTCTGCCTCCTTTTCATTCTCTGTAATCAACACCAAATCATCAGCATACAACATCACCCATTGGAGTCTATGTCTGAAGTCATGTGAGAGGGCTTCAAGCACCATGATAAACAACAAGGGACTCAAAACTGACCCCTGATGCACACCAGCATTCACAGAAAACTCATCACTCAAAACTCCATTCACTCTTACCTGGGTGTGAGCACCCATGTACATGGCCATAACCACCCTAACCAGCCACTCTTCCAACCCTAGCTTTCTCATTGACGACTTCACCACCTCTCTAGGGACTTTGTCAAAGGCCTTTTCCAAATCAACAAAAACAAAATACAATTCCATTTTCTTTTCAATATATTTTTCCTGAAGCTGTCGAACAATGAATATGGCATCAGTGGTCCCCCTGCCTGGCATAAACCCAAACTGCATCTCATTGATATTCACTCTTTCTCCAATCATACCTTCTAGAACTCTCTCCATTACTTTCATTATCTGATCTAAGAGCTTTATACCTCTGTAATTTCCCCTTTCCAGGGCATCACCCTTCCCTTTGTACACATTTACAATTACACTTTTCAGTCAATCATCTGGGACAACACACTCATATATAATCCTATTTATCAGGTCAGTGACTAACCTCACCCCAGTATCTCCTGAGGCCTTCAACATTTCGGCAGTCAACCCAGACTCACCTGCTGCCTTCCCCACCCTCATCCTGCCTATTGCCTCACTCTCAGTAGCACCGTCAATCAAAGGCCAAGGGCCAAATACTGGATCAGCTGGCTCCAAACCTTCCCTATCCCAGTGAAACTCCTCATTCAACAACTGGCTACAATGCTCTCTCCATGCATCTTTAATATTCTCACTGTTCACCACTACCCTTCCTTCATCATTCTTCACTCACTGCTCACCTACAATGTCCCGATTATCCCTCTTCACCTGATTTTCCACCCTAAAAATCATATTTTTCCTTTCTCCATGATTTAGATTATCAAGTAAATGTCTCTGTGACTCAGACTTCGCCCTGTATACCTCTCTTCTAACCCTGCGCTTGGCAGCCAAGTACTTCTCCCTGTTACCACCCTTCTTCCCTTCCCGGAAAAGCCTTCTTTTCTCCTTAACTGCGGCTTCTACACCCTCATCCCACCACCAAGTTACTTTATGTCTTGGTGGGCCTCTTGTCCAACCGCATATTGCATCCGTAACTCTCAAGAGGTTGTTCTTAAGGGCTCTATACTGTTCATTAACGCCTCTATCTACAGCTTCCTGTTCAGCCACCACTCTCCTCATCTCACTATAAAAGGTATCCCTTACTAATTGGTTTCCCAGCTTCCATATTTTCCTCCTAGGTACATATGTCCTCCTCCTCATCACTCGTTCCTTAAGCACCACGTCACAAATCAACAGTTTGTGCTGCTGCACACACTCTTCGCTTCCTGTAACTTTAACATCCCTCACTAATCTCCTATCAACCCTCCTGACCAGAAAATAATCTATCTAACTACTATTTCCCCCGGACTCGTACGTAAATAACCGACTCATTCTTTTTCTAAAATGTGTGTTGCACACAATCATGTCCATAGCATACCCAAACTCGAGTATTCTTTCCCCTTCCGCATTCTTCACACCATATGCACATCCTCCATGGACTCTTTCATAACCTTGAGCTGCTTCACTCACATGACCATTTAAATCCCCTCCCAGAACCACTACCTCATCATCGCCCATACCACTTACTACACGTATTAAATCATCCCAAAATCTATCCTCTGCGTCATCCAATCCTATCTGTGGAGCACATGCCGATATAACTGAAATCATTTTCCGTCCAATCAAAATTTTCTTTACTAATATCCTATCACTTACTCTCATAACATTCATAACATATTCCACCCATTTCTCCGCAACCAACACACTCACACCCCCATATCTGTCAGTTCCCCCCTGCCAAAACAACTTATAGTAGCAATCCTTCCCAACAATCTTTCTGGCTGATCCACCCCCGTACCGGACTTCCTGCAAACGTGCCACATCCACCCACCTCCTACTGAATGCCTCAACTTCTTCCCCCGCTCCTCCCCTCAAACTTCTCACATTCCACGAACCCACCCTAAACCCCCCTGGGTGATTTGCTGTCCTCAGGCTTGCTTTGATGCTTATACTTGTAGGTCATAGTTGGTAAGATAAAGGGGGGTAAACATTCCAAAGGCCCGTCCCATTGCACAGTCCTAGGTCCAGACAATGGATCTGAGACCCCTAGCCCACCACCTTACGAGTGGCTGTGGTAGTGGCCTCGGGGCACCCTGCTGGGACAGCTGCAGGAACACCCTCCAAGCGCGCCTTGGCACTGCAACTGCCCCGCCATTATACACCCACTGATAGGGCAGCCTTCTGGGGCGCTACTCCCATGTTCGGGCCCCCTCTCTATTGAGCGGAAGCAGCAGCCTGGGAACTGCAATGCCCTGTACCCTCTAGCACAGGTTTGAGCCCCATCTCCTCCCAGACCCATGACCTATGCCGGCTGAACCCCCATCACGCCTCCCTCCAAAAGTCCGCCACTGGGTAGCGGGGGCAAAATTTTCTGGCCGCATGCCCTTGCTGGCATCAACCCCTGTAACGTAGTGGGATACGTTGTGTGATATGTAAAGCGCATGTGGTGTAGTGCATAGGATAGTTAGAGGAAATGTTTGGGAGAGTATGCTGGTCTACTCTCCATGTTACTGTCACACTGAAAAGGTCAGCAAAGGGGGATGGTTAGGTAGCTAGTGAAACAGGAGCTCCAGCTCTCCCTATCACCAGCATTCCCATTCCCCTCGGGAGTACCACCCTGTTCGGCCCGTGCTACAGCCTCCTCTTGCCTCTGATACCAGTTTTGGTTTTGATCCTGGGTGGTCAGTAACCAGACTCAGTTATCTACCACTGTTGGCTGTTATGGCTTCTAAAAAGGAGCTACGTGGATTTAAGGATGGAACTGCAGACACCTTTACTTGTGTCCCAGGTCGAAATTAGCGGGTGAATAGAGTCTGGAGGCATTGTTGTATTTTCTCTTGCCTTAGCTCTTCATACAATCACATTGCTTGCAACACAGTGTCCAAAAAATATCAGCTTTCTGAATTTCATCCACTTCATAAACCATGATGGCTTCCTTGAGTTCCTCTGCACCAACCAAGATGTTATTTATGTGACCCATGGTAGTAGTAGTAGTAGTTGCTCCCTAGGCAGGCCATGACCGAGACTGGGCCTTCCCACGGAGCTCTCAAGGAGTGTATGTTGTGTTGTTGGCGTAAGTGATTGTGTGCAATGCAGTTTTCCATAATGTACTTAATGGTATGGGGTGCTGTGTTACATTTTGGACAGGCATCAGCGACTGAGTGATCCAGCCTTTTCTGGTAACTTAAGAGGGCTTGATGATTCCCACATCTCAGCTTGGCCAGGTGGACCCTGTCCTCATGAGGGAGATAGGATTCGGAAGGGTGGATATCAGGAGGCTGTGCATGCAGTTGTGTGTTGTCTTTAAATGTGAGGCTGGTCTGAGGGGGAGAGATGACAGTATTTGTATATGATATTGTGTGCTGGGTGTTGTTTTGATGTTCCTTGGTGTGTGTGGATGCACTGCCATGTAGTGTAGTGGATGTTGTGGGTTTGTGGAGGCTGCAGCGAGAATTTGGGTGCCTCTCATGTCTAGATGATCCTTGACTTTGAGGACTTTGGTTTCTTGATGTAGGTGGTCTGTGGGTGTAGTAGCTGTGCAACCTGTGATTATTTTTAGGGCCTTGTTCTGTATGGTCTTTAGGGTGTTGTAGTGATTTAGTGAGGTTAGGAGCCCAAGCAGGGCATGCATAATTCATCACTGAATGTACAGTATATATTGTTTGTATACTGTGGTGGTGGTTTTTTTGTTGTGTCCAAGTGTTGTATGGGCAGGTGACCTCAAGGCATTGAGTCTTGGTGTTATTTTATTTTTAATGTTTTAATGTGTTGTTTAAGTGACATTGATGTATGTACTGGTAGGTGGTGGTGACCATCATCCACTCACTTGATGTAGTGCTGCCTACTTCTTCCTTTATTATTCTTTTTCTGTACCTGCCCTCCTCTCTTCCTATTTCTCCCATCTTTCTTGTCACTTCTTATTGCTTTTCTTTCCTTTACAGGTGGCTCTACATTGAGTGACAAGCCAAATGGTTTCTTGCAAGTCAAGAAACCATTTACAATGCTGGGTGGTTACCGTATAACCAAACCATACGTTCTCCCTACGTGTCAACAAGTGGGTTGGTGGAGGGTTAGTGTCCCCACTTTAAAACAAATAACTCAAAGTCAAATGGCCACCCCTTATGGGATTATGGCATCTGGCAGTAAATAGATAGACAGATAGATGTATGGTACATGAAGGATTTTGTGTACATGTGTGTGTGTGTGTGTGTGTATATATTTACCTAATTGTATTTACCTAATTGTGATATACAGGAAATGAGCTATGCTCGTGGGGTCCCGTCTCTTTTCTCAGTAGGTCAAATTTTGCTTTAAACTCATTTAAGTTTTTAGACTGGACGATCTCTCTGTCCACTCTATTTCACAGGTCTATGCATCTATACGGAAAACTATATTTCTTGATGTCCTTCAAGCAGCGTGGCTTCTTCAGTTTCAGTCCGTGTCCGCTTGTTGCTCTCTTATCCCATACAAACAGATCTTCTCTGTCAATTTTATCTACTCCCATCATGGTCCTGAACACTGCAATCATATCACCCCTCTCTCTCCTTCCTCTAAGAAAGGCAAATCCAGCCTTTCTAGCCTCTCACTGTATGACAGATCTGCCAGACTGGGGACCATCTTAGTTGCTGTTGTTTGTATTCTCTCAATCTTGTTTATATCTTTCTTTTTGTGTGGGGACCACACTACTGCTGCATATTCTAACCTGGGGCGGATCATGGCCACTATCAATTTTTTCATCATCTCTTCATTCATGTAATGAAATGCCACTCTTATATTGGTCAAGAGTTTATATGTCTCTCTAACTATCTTGTTGACGTGTTTTTCAGGTGACAAATTATCCTGGACCAGCACTCCTAAATCTTTCTCTTTCTTCGCTTTTGTGATTGGTTCATTACCCATCATATAATTCAGTGATGGTCTCCTGGTGCTTTTACCCATTTCCAATAATTTATATTTTTTTGCGTTGAATTTCATTTCCCACATCCGGCTCCAATCATGAATCCTATCCAGATCCTCCTGCAGCATTGTACAGTCCCATTCAACCTCTACCTTCCTCAAGATCTTTGCATCATCAGCAAACAGATTTGCATAACTGTTCACTCCATCTACCATATCATTTACATAAATCAGGAACATTACTGGCGCCAACACCAAGCCCTGTGGTACACCACTTGTTACTTCTCTCCATCCACATGTCCTGTCCTTTATTACTGTCCTCATTTGTCTGTCTCTCAGAAAGTGTGTGTGTGTGTATTTACCTAATTGTATTTACCTAATTGTGATATACAGGAAATGAGCTACGCTCGTGGGGTCCCGTCTGTTTCTCAATAAGTCAAATTTTGCCTTAAACTCATTTAAGTTTTTAGACTGGACGATCTCTTTGTCCAGACTATTCCACAGGTCTATACATCTATACGGAAAACTATATTTCTTGATGTCCTTCGAGCAGCTTGGCTTCTTTAGTTTCATTCCATGTCCTCTTGTTGCTCTCTCATCCCACACAAACAGATTTTCTCTGTCAGTTTTATCTACTCCTATCATGGTCCTGAACACTGCAATCATGTCACCCCTCTCTCTCCTTTCCTCTAAGGAGGGCAAATCCAGCCTTTCCAGCCTCTCTCTGTATGGCAAATCTGCCAGACTAGGGACCATCTTGGCTGCTGTTCTTTGTATTCTCTCAATCTTGGTTATATCTTTCTTTTTGTGTGGGGACCACACTACTGCTGCATATTCTAACCTGGGCCGGATCATGGCCACTATCAATTTTTTTATCATCTCCTCATCCATGTAATGAAATGCCACTCTTATATTGGTCAAGAGTTTATATGTCTCTCTCACTATCTTATTTATGTGCTTTTCAGGTGACAAACTATCCTGGACCAGCACTCCCAAATCTTTCTCTTCTCTCGCTTTTCTAATTGGTTCATTACCCATCAAATAATTCAATGATGGCCTCTTGGTACTTTTACCCATTTCCAATATTTTACATTTTTTTGCGTTGAATTTCATTTCCCACATCTGGCTCCAATCATATATCCTATCCAGATCCTCCTGTAGCATTTTACAGTCCTCTTCAACCTCTACCTTTCTCAAGATCTTTGCATCATCAGCAAACAGGCTTGCGTAGCTGTTCACTCCATCTACCATATCATTTACATAAATCAAGAACATTACTGGTGCCAACACCGAGCCCTGTGGGACACCACTTGTTACTTCCCTCCATCCAGATGTCCTGTCCTTTATTACTGTCCTCATTTGTCTGTCACTCAAAAAGTCTCTCATCCATTCCAGGAGGCTTCCCTTCAGTCCTCCTATATGCTCTAATTTCCATAATAGTCTCTTGTGGGGTACTTTGTCGAAGGCCTTCTCCAAATCTAAGTACACACAATCCACCCAACCATCTCTCTCCTGTAGCACGTCAATCGCCCTTGAGTAGAAGCTCAACAAGTTGGAAACACATGACCTTCCACTTCTGAATCCAAACTGACTTTCAGTCAAAATATTCATCTCTTCCAGATATTTTATCCATCTATCTTTCAGGATTCTCTCACACAATTTCGCAACCATGCTGGTTAGGGACACTGGTCTATAATTCAGGGGTTCTTCCTTGTTTCCTCCCTTATAGATTGGCACCACATTTGCCCTCTTCCATTCCCGAGGCACTTTCCCCTCTTCCAAGGAGCACACAATTAAATTGTGAATCTTATCCGCCAGTTGTTCTCTGCATTCCTTCAGTACCCAATTAGAGATTCCATCCGGTCCTGGGGCCTTCCTTACATCTTGAGCTCCCAGTAATTTATACACTTCCTGCACTTCCACTTTTATATCTTTTATCACTACATTTCTAATCACTTCCTCTCCTTCCACAAACTCCCTTTCCTTAGTGAAAACCGATTGGAAGCATTTGTTCATTACTTCAGCTTGCATTACTGCATCCTTGTAGACCTCTCCTTCTACTTTCAGTTTGGTGATTCCTTCCCTTTGCTTCAATTTGCCATTAACAAATCTATAAAACAATTTGGGTTCATCCTTACATTTGTCAATTATACCTTTTTCAAAGTTCCTTTCTTCCTCTCTACGTATTCCTGTATATTCATTTCTAGTTCTTTTATATTCTTACTTTGTTCTGATATTACCTCTCTTTTTCCATTGGTTCCATGCCTTGTCCCTCTCTTTTTTCGCTATTATACACCTTCTATTAAACCACACCTTTTTCCTGTTTTCTTTCCCACTTACTCTTGGCACATATTTTTCCACTCCCAAATTATAGAGGTCCAGAAAGATATCCCACTTCCTTTGTATCTCTCTTGTTTCTCTGAACCCTCTCCAGTCCGCATTTTCAAAAAATTTTCTCAATTCTGCAAAGTTTGCTTTCCCAAAGTTGTATCATCCTTGCCTATAAAGCTCATCTCTTGGCACCATGTTCCCTATCATCATCTGGAACTCAATGACCACATGATCACTCTTTCCTATAGGACACAGATAATTTAATGATTCAATTACATCAGGCTCCCTGGATAGTAGCAAATCTAATCTTGCTGGTGTGTCATCACCTCTGAATCGTGTCTCTTCTTTAACCCACTGTGTCATTACATTATTCATTGCTATATTTAACAATTTAGTGCCCCACGAATCTTCGCTGCCTCCCGAGTCCCATTCCTCCCAGTTCACCTCTTTACAATTAAAGTCACCCATTAGGATTATATTGTTGCTTTTCTCGATCACTTTCTGTAGATAACTAACCATGTCTGACAACATCTCCTGGTATTCATCGTCATTCCATGCTCTCGTCTTAGGGGGAACATATACCACTGCCATATCTCTCTTACCATTCTCCCCAGTTTCTAATTTCAAATTTATGGCTTCGGCCCTGCCCTCTGCCATTTCCACAGTATCTACGTTTATATTGTCCTTCACTGCTATCATCACTCCTCCTCCCATTTTTTCTTTTCTGTCTCTTCTCCATAATTTGTATTTCCCACCTCCCATATGAATATCAATATCTTCTTTCAATTTAGTTTCTACAAAGCACATAACATCAGGTTCGTGTGCCCTCAAAAAATCATTGATTTCTAACCTTGCCGATATTAGTCCATCAATGTTTGTGTACGCCACTTTCAAACTTTTTTCATCGTTTTTTATACTCTCGTCTCCCCTTCCTTCCGTCGATACCACTTTCTCAATTTCTGGTCCATAACTCTCCAATAGAACTCTGTCTTCTCTTTCTCCGTTCGTTGTTCGTTTTTTATCTTTGCTTCCTTTACTATCTCCTTTAATTTAGCTCTTTCCTCTTCATTTGCATCTCTCCTAATCCAAACATTTTTAAACCCCTCTTTCTCTGACAATTTCCACGTTCTACTTATGATTTCATTCACTATTACTTGGGACTTAAACTTTACTTTCATGGGCCTTGCCCCACCATCCTCGTACTTTCCTAACCTAAACACTTCTTCAATCTCTTCTTGGGCTTCATTGTTTCCTTCCATAACCAGTGATATTATTTCTTTAGCCTTGCTCAGTTCCTCTCTTTCTCTTTCAGATCTCACTGTCATTCGTTTTTCTTTTATTCCTGAAATTATCACACATTTTTTCTTGTCTGCTACATCCCTAACCAAAGATTCTCTACTTCTTAGTACTCTAACCACTTCCTTTTCCACTTTTTCCTTACTTTGTTGCTCTATGATTTCCTTCAAATTTACATTTCCTTCCTCCTGTATTTTCTTCCACCCCTTATGTTGCTCCTTGATTTCCTGAATATGCTCATCTTGCCTCCTCGATTTTGATTCGTATTCATCTAGTTTACTTTTTATTCTGTCCCTTTCTTCTTCCAAACTCTTATTCTCCCTCTTCAGCTGTTTTATTTCATTTGATGCGGATTCATTATTCGCCTTTAATTCTGTAACTTCTTTTTCTTGTTCCTCACTACGTGTGCTAACCTTTTCCAGTCTATTCTGTAGGACTTTGATCTCTCTCTCTTGCTCTATGGTCCGTTCCTGCAGCTGCTTAATTACTTCCCATACCTTTTTTAACTCCTGGACATTCCTCTCCGCCGTTTTCTCTACTCCTGCTACTCTTGTTTGTTGCAGCTTATCACTTCCTTTGCCTACATTTAGCTCGGAGAAGCCCGCAAATTCCCCCCCGCCAGTTGTAAACAATCCTCCGTCTCTCTCCGCCATGATGCAACCATATGGAAACTTTCTTTTTCACTGTCTCGTATTTTTCGGGCCGAAACTTGTGTTTTTTTAAACTAATATCTGACGGGACCACCACTCACGCATTCAACCACATAATCACAATAGGCTATCTCCTTTTCGCTGCTAGTTCTGCGATTATTTCCCCTCGATCCAGGAGCAGCTCCGTCTCTCTCCCTCTACGACCCGTGTGTGTGTGTGTGTGTGTATTTACCTATTTGTATTTATCTATTTGTAGTATACAGGAATTGAGCTAAGCTCGTGTTGTCCTGTCTCCATATCTACATTCATCTAATCTGTGTGTGTGTGTGTGTGTGTGTGTGTGCGTGTGTGTATGTGTGTGTGTGTGTGTGTGTGTGTGTGTGTGTATGTGTGTGTGTGTGTGTGTGGTAGGTGAGTGATGTTTATGGTGAGGTGTGGAATGTGACTGTGCTCTGCTGTCCAGTTTGTGAGAAGGGTCACTGTAGACTTGGCTGGGGCTATTTTGAGCCTGTTTGTGTCGACCATTCATGTAGTGTGTTGAGGAAAGGTTGGAGGATGTGTGCAGCTGTGTTTGCATTTTGGTGTGTACATGTAACTGTTATGTCATTTGCATAGGAAGCTATGTGTATCTGAGAGGTGTGGGTATGTCATGCATGTATTGGTTAACCCTTAAACCGTAGGGTTGTCAGAGGCGCTCCGGGCCCATCCCTCGGGGATATTCGTGCTCTGACTTTTTTTTAATATTTGCCAGAAATCAGTTATTAGTCCTAGAATATTATAATTACATATGCATATGGCACATAGCTTCAGCTTTCTCCTGGGATGTTTTTTTTAGCGCTCGTCGACTACTGTAGGACTTGTGGAGACTTCTGAAGTTGGGTAACTAAGTCTCCATTTTACACTTCCCGACTTCCCGTAATATGAATACCACTGCCAGGTATTAACACTGGAAACACTATTCAATGATTTCCAAGTATTTTGAAATCCATACTCCAAAAAAAAAGCACTGTGAAAGCAATGTAAAATACGAGCACGTACGAGCCTCCCACACACGCTAATTCGCCGCTGGTATTCTGTCATTTCTTGCTCATATACACACTTACACTTTATTATTTCTAGTACTTTATTACGCTTATATATATCTACAGCTTTACCGCTTCCCACATGATGTTTAGTAGGGGTAGAGGTCACAGGGCCTTTTATAATGGAAGCAAAAGGGTCAGAAATGGAGGGGCGCGACTGCAACAGGATTTCACCGTGAAGGACGAGAGTGAACTGACTGTACAATACATATCTCGGTAGCCAAGAGTTGAAAATGTCAGCTGCTAATGTATATGCTAAGAAATAAGTCGTAGGAAATCTAGACAATGCATAATAAATTAGGTAGTTCCAGGTGAATATAAATATCACTCAGGCTTCTCCCTTCCTTTCTTATATACATTTATATTACGAGAGTAGCTCATACAGCATATTTCATGGGAAAAAAAGCAGGGGAAATTAGCGAACGAGTGCAGGTTGGATGTTGCCAAGTGATAATTAGCCAATTCCAGGTGTATGTCACTATTAGTTACCTTATTTTTTATATATATATATATATTATTTTGTATAAGAATAGGGCATAGGGCTCATTTCAATGGATGAAAACAGTGGAAAAATCCGAGGAAGATTTACTTAGCGCAGAGCGGCTGAGCAGACGACACGAGAGGGTAATGGAGGGGTGGTAGGGAGGGGGAGTCTAGAATGGGGGAAAATGGCTAAATTGTTAACAATGGATGGGAATACTGATGACATTAGCTGCTCTGACTATTGTTGGACATTGACAGTGCTGGTAGATGATACAAGTCACCACCTGAAAGCCTGAGCGAATTAAAAAAAACAGAGTCACAGAAGCGACTCCCCACGGTGTGATCCATTGCACCCGACCATCACGAAAGTGACAACTCGGGGTTTAGGGATTAAGGAATGTAGAGGACAAAACAAATCCTTGGGGGATGCCATTTGTGAAGTTTCTGATGTACAAAGACTGACCGGCAAATGGTACATGTGCACATCTGCCTGCTAAGTAGTTTGCTAGCCATCTTTTTGTGTTATTGTGCATGTTTGTGTTGAATATTTTGTTTGTGAGGTTGTGGCGGGGGATGGCATGAAAAGCTTTGCTAATGTCTAGTGTGACTAGGAGTGTTCTGTGTGGTGGCCTAGCCAATTCATGCCATCAGAAACTCTTTGTGTAAGGTCTGTATGAGTGTTTGTGGAGTGTAGTGGTCTAAAGCCAGGTTGGGTTGGGGATAATGGGGTGTGAGGTGTAACTAGTTGTAGTAACAGTCTTTCAGTGACTTTAGAGGGGGTGCAGAGGAGTGTGATAGGATGGTGTGAGGAAGGTAACGTGGGGTCTTTGTTGGGTTTGGGGATAGTGATGATAATGCCATGCTTCCAGATGTTGGGTATTATTATGACCGGCAAATGGTACATGTGCACATCTGCCTGCTAAGTAGTTTGCTAGCCATCTTTTTGTGTTATTGTGCATGTTTGTGTTGAATATTTTGTTTGTGAGGTTGTGGCGGGGGATGGCATCAAAAGCTTTGCTAATGTCTAGTGTGACTAGGAGTGTTCTGTGTGGTGGCCTAGCCAATTCATGCCATCAAAAACTCTTTGTGTAAGGTCTGTATGAGTGTTTGTGGAGTGTAGTGGTCTAAAGCCAGGTTGTGTTGGGGCTAGGGGGGTGTGAGGTGTAACTAGTTGTAGTAACAGTCTTTCAGTGACTTTAGAGGGGGTCAGAGGAGTGTGATAGGATGGTGTGAGGAAGGTAACGTGGGGTCTTTGTTAGGTTTGGGGATAGTGATGATAATGCCATGCTTCCAGATGTTGGGTATTATGTTGTGCGAGTAGCTGTAGTTTGATATGTTGGTGAGTGCTTGTATGCCTTGTCGTCCAAGGTGTTTAAGGTGTATGTTGCTTATGTTGTCTGGTCCACAGGCAGATGAGTGCTTAAGGTTGCTGATGATGTGCTTCGTCTGGTTGTAAGTGAAAGGTGCGAAGTCTGGGTCTGTGGGGAACTGTGTCTTGCGTTGGTCATCACGATGGAGGTTTAGATGGCTGACATGTGGAAAGTGATTAATGAGAGTGTTTGCTTGTTTGTTTGAAGGTATGGTGTCTTGTTGTTGTGATGGCAGCGTATGATTGTGTAGTGTTGCTGTTGGAGAGTGTGATTCTGTTTAGTGTTTTGTAGAGTTTGCTGTTGTTTGTTTTGTGGTCAAGTGTTTGGAGATAATTATTCCAGTTTAGTGTTTTCTGTTTGATATTTTATTGTTTATTTGAGTGCTGAGATCTTGTATTTGTTGTACAGTGTCTTGCGTATGGGGTGTTGGGGAGTGTCGTAGCATGTCCCATTGACTGGTGAGGCCTTGAATTTCTGATGTGGAACTGGGGTTGTGTCTCTTTCTGTTTCCTCTAGGGATGTGTCTTTTGTCTGCATTTTGTATAATTGTATTGAAAATGTGCACAGCAGTTTTGATGTTTGTGATGGATGTACTGTTTAATGTTTCGAAATGTTGTTCTGTTTCAGTTGTGAAGGCCTCCCAGTTGGCTCTCTCATAATTAGTGTATGTGTGTCTGTGGCCAGCTGGGGTAATTCTGGTTTTAGTTGTGATGATGATTGAGAGGTGATCAGATCCAGGGGTTTTGACCACTCTCCAGGATGTCGTGGGGGCAAGGTTTGGGGAGCAAAAGGTGACGTCTGGGAATGATGGGAGGAAGAGGACTTGGTGTGGGATATGGGTATGTTGATGGCAATTATTCAGTATGAAAAAATGATCTGTTTGGGATTGTAGTACCAGCCCTCTGTCTGTGTCAGGGTTGTTGACATGCCAGGCTGATGCCTTGGCATTGAAATCACCACCCAAGAGGATGATGGGTATGTTAGTGATGTGGTGTATTTTTATCTGTCTGTGATAGATGGGTGCACAAGAGATGTAGTGGTATTAGAGGTAGACTGCGAGATAATGCTGATTTCATGTGTGCGGTGTGTCGGGGAGAGCAGGTGGAGATTGTTAGGCGTGAGAGGGTTGAATTTGCAGGTAAGTCTCTTGAGTGTGTGGAGGAGTTTTGTTATCTGGGAGACATGTTATGTGCCGGAGGTGGGGCTGGAGTTAGCTCAGTTGCTAGAGTGAGAAGTGGTTGGAAGAAGTTCAGGGAGCTGTTCCCTCTCCTGACATAGAGAGGACTCTCCTTACGTGCTAAGGGGTCTTTGTATGCAGCATGTGTTAGGAGTGTGATGCTGTATGGTAGTGAGACCTGGGCAGTAAAGGAAGAGGATATTCGCAGGTTTAAACGTACAGAAATGACAATGATTAGGTGGATGTGCAGTGCGTCCCTGCGTGCAAGGCCTGGGGGGGCTGGGTTTACGATAGAAGAGTTGAGAGGTAGGATGGGACTGGAGTGTATTGGTGTTGTGATGAGGAGAGGTAGGCTGAGGTGGTTTGGACATGTGGAGAGGATGGGGGATGATAATTGGGTGCAGAGGGTGAGAAGTGTTAATATTGGGGGAGGGGTTGGGAGGGGTAGACCGAGAAAGACATGGGACGAGGTCATTAAATGTGACTTAAGGGTTAAGGGACTGAATAGGGAGGCTGCCAGAGATCGAGCAGCGTGGAGAGCCGCCATTAGGTGACCAAGGCCGACACATGCAAGCATGTTGGAGCCTTCAAAAACGAAAACGAAAATGATGTCTATCTTTTGCAAGATGCCATAATCCCGTAAGGAGTGGCCATTTGGCTTTGAGTTATTTGTTTTACAGGGAGGGGCACTAACCTTCCACCAACCCACTTGTTGACACGTAGGGAGCACATATGGTTTGGTTATATGGTTACCACCCAGTGTTGTAAATGGTTTCTTGGCTTATAGGAAACCATTTGGCTTGTCTCTCAATGTAAAGCCACCTGTAAAGGAAAGAAAAGCAATAAGAAGTGACAAGAAAGATGGGAGAAATAGGAAGAGAGGAGGGCGGGCACAGAAAAAGAATGATAAATGCTAAGGAAGAAGTAGGCAGCGGTACATCAAGAGAGTGGATGATGGTCACCTCCACCTACCACTACCATGTCTTGTATTTGTGAAGAGTAATTGTGTGGTACTGTGGGGGACAATTGAGGGGGAATGTATGTGTTGGCAATTGTTGTATGTGATTTGTTACCAGTGCGTGTTTTAATTGATTGTATTTTTGTTGTGGTGTCTTGGGGGAGAAGTGCCTTTGTGTGTGTGTGTGCTGGTATCTGAAAAGTGGATTGATTTGTATACCACCACTGTCAGCCTGATTGATTTGTATACCACCACTGTCAGCCTGATTGATTTGTATACCACCACTGTCAGCCTGGTCTTGTTGAATGGTGGTGAAATTATGAAATGTTGGTGTTTTTTGTGTTCTGTGTAGTTTTGTTTCTTGTAGGATGGCAGTGTGTATGTTTTGTTGTTGAACTGTGTGAGTTCTTGTTTTTTTGGTGTTTATGCCATCTATGTTTAATTGAGGGATGTTTATGTTGTGTGTGTAATATTTGTTGGCTGCTGCAGCACAGGGGGGAGTTGGTGGTGTGGGTGGAGGGGAAGGGGTAGGAGAAGGTTGTGATGGAGGTAGGGGTTGGGGTGGATTAGGATGTGGTGGAATGGGAGTGGTTGGGGGATTGGATGGTGTGTGAAGGATCGATGAGTTAGGCTGAGGAGGTGTGGAGGAAGTAGGAGTAATGTTGGTGGGGGGGTTAGTGGGTGGGGGGAAGGAGCATAAGGAGCAGGTCCAGGTGTTTGTGTAAGGTTTTCTGGATGCAAGTGTTGTGCAGGTGTAATGGGTCCAGTTCTTGCAGGAATTGCACTGAACTGAACCCTTTGTCAGCTCGACATGATAGGTTTTGAGCATGTTGGACATATGTATTTGTTGATGGGTCCAGGATTGCTCTCAATGTCCCTGGCTAGAAGTCGTCGAGAAATGACCACCGGGGAGTCATTTCTCGGTGTAGAAAAAACGGTGTTGTTGTATGTGTTGTGCGATAAGTCACTTCCAGATTCTCGAGTCCTGTGAGGGGCTGGGGGGGATTACTGTGGTTTGGCTCCCAAGCTGTCCTCCTCTTCTCTTCAACAGCTTCTGGGGGGTAGACCCACGGCAAAGATGCCACCGTTCTAGGTCGTGGGACCCATGGTCATAACTGATGCCATGGTTCGTGCCACAGCCTTATCCACCTGCTCCTCTGCCTCATGATGTTCCCTGTCGAGCTCTTCAGTGACCTGCATGATGTCCTTTTGGTGTCGTGTTGTCCTCGACAACCTTGACCAAATCCTCCTCTTGCACCACCTCACAGCCTGGCACAGCTCTACACGCTCGTACTGCTTTCTGTTGCATAGCCCCTAGTGACTGCACCTCACCATCTCTAACAGTACACAACTCAGGTGCCAGCTTGCACTAAGTGTGATATATTGTTGCCACAGACACCCAATCCCATGCCTTATTTTTTTATTTTATTATTATTTTTTTTTTTTGAGGAAGAAGGAACTAAAGACTGAACCCACAAAACAGTTCCTTCCAAGAAAAAAAACAAAAAACAAAAGAGAGCCAGATTCAAGATCCGTTCATTTCAAGATGCCTGGACACACTGCATTTGAAAGACTGGAGATCATAGGATGTAGGAAATACAAACAGAGGGAGACAGTTCCAGAGTTGACCTGTTGCATAAATGAAGCACTGGGAGTAATGATTAACGTTTGCATTAGAGATGTGGACAGAAAAGGGATGAGAGTTAGTTGCTAGACGGGTGCTACGCACTTATCGTAGAGGTGGAGGGATGCAAGCAGACAGTTCAGAGGAGCAGTGACCATTGAAGTAGCAATAGATAAAGAGATAAAGAGGTTTGTGATGACATTCCTCATATTGTAGTTTTTCCAAAAAGCTGTCACAGTTTAAAGGCGATGCAGTGAAGGGTCAGTCTGAGGCACAAGACAAGGACCGGGCACAAGTTCAGCTGGGTCAGGCTGAGGTGAATGGGAGGGAGCTGGCTGGGGATCTGCCGGGTCATCCGAAACCTCCTCATCAGACGCCTCCAGATTCTCGTCACCATCAAGCACTTCCTCCTGGAGGAGATGTTTGTCCTCACACTTGTCTGTGGCCTCCCTCAGTACTCAAAACAAGATCATCTCATAATGGCACTTCAAACAATTTATCACCACCTGGTCTAGGGGTTGCAGGAGGGAAGTCGTGTTAGCTGGCAAAAACACCACCTTAACACTTTCATGTAAACCCTCCAAGTAGGCTGGGTGCCATGGCACGTTATCAAGCACCAACAGGATTTTAAATGATGTGCTTAACTCCTCACACCTTCTGTGCATCAGGAAAAAATGTTTCTTGTACCACCTGTTTTAGATATCCCTTGTCATCCACCCTGTCCTTGATTTCTCCCAATAAACTTTTGACTCATTCATGTGTTTCAACTGCTTAAAGCACTTTTTTTTTTTTCTTTAATACAAGTAATGGCATCTTCCTGTGGCCTGCAACATTGCAAGACAAAATAGAGTGATGCTGACCTTATCAACTTTCCTACCCCTGCCTTGCCTGTGTTCTTTTGAGATATAGGTAGTCCTTGGCATCCTCTTGTGTCACAGACCTGTCTCGTATGTGTTATAAATTTGCTCAGCAGTATAACCCCCATCCCTGATCCCCTTAGGACATCCACGAATGTCTCTGCTGCTCTGGCATCTGCTGATGCTCGTTCTCCTGTCACCTGTACTCTTTTCAAATCCTTCCTTTTCCTAAACTTGGCAAACCAACCACTCAACGCCATAAATCTGGGGATTGGGACAGCTTACAGGTGGCTGGCCTTCCTCCATATGTTAATGGAGTCGATTGGAACTCCTTCCCTCTCCATTCGTTTCAAGTACATGACCAGGAACCTCTCCATCATTACTTGTGCAGGGTCAGACACTCGAATCCTCTTGTCCATGGGAGATCTCCCATAGGCCTGCACAGTTTTCATAATGGCATTCTTCTTCCCCAGGACTGTACAAATAGTTGACTCATTGACCTGATACACCTTGGCAATGGCACAATTACGTTCTCCTGTCTCCTTCCACTTGATGACATCAAGCTTCTGTTCCAGGGTCAGACTCTTTTGATGTCTCATTGGGTCATGATGCAGCAGCATGGTCGGGCTGGGTCAGGTGGCCAAAAAAAGAACAAAGATAACACACAGCACGTGTTGAGCCAGAGCACAGGGAGAGGGTAGGCTCAAGTGGGGCAGGAATGCTCAGTTCACCATGATGACGCCCCTAGCAGACACATGACAGCCATACATCATAGGCAGATGCAACCTGCACTATTACTATTGCAGCCCACATTATGCCCGTTTCCCACTGCATTATGACCAATTTTTTCGTGTAATGACTGTTTAACCCATAATTTATGTCCTCAGGCCATGTAATCCCTATTGTCGCAGTGTAGTATAGTTAAAAAAAAAAAAAAAAAGGGCGGATTTTTTAATCTGCATTGTATCTGTCATATTCGCGTTTTGACCATTTCCAGGACTCAAAATTTGCCTTCTGTGTTATGTGAGGTTCACGCACTCTGATCGCACATTATGTGAGTTCTGACCATATATACATTTTAGTGAAGAATGAACATTAATAAAAAAATGAAAAGAAATTGAATTTCTGCTCACAGCACTTGTACCACCGAAAGTAAACATTATAGTCTAAATTTTCCACATGTTTTAGTTTAAACATTTTGCCATTTAAGATAGTGAACAGGATATAGGATACAACCATTTGTATGAAAAATAATCATCATTACAGCCATAGTTCACACCTAAAGTTGTGAACAAATGAGTGGGAGGAGACTTGTAAGAGAATAGGGTCATTGAGTAAAGCAAACATTTACAGTGGGCTCCCACAGTACGCATGATCACCGTGCGCGAATCACACAGTACATGAGTGACCAAAAATTATAACCATAAAACTTTGAATGCGTGAGTTTAGCTCACAACATGCAAGGCAGAGGCAAGGAGTGGCCCAAACTGCTATTTTCCCAGGCTATGCAACCCCCCTCCCTGCATGACACACCCATCGTGCCTGAGAGGCTCGTGGGGAAGGTGCTCAAGAGGAATCTGCAGTAAGATCTCGGCAATAACAACTTCGACAAAAACATTTTCGGCAGTAATGGTAAATTAGAATAGGTACCCAGTTTCTATAATAATGTTTTGATTCACTTGAATAATGGTTATTTGGCAAATGCCAAGTTGTTATACTGCAAATACATCCATAACAAGATGAGGAATAAAACAAACATGAAGAGATGAAGGAAATTGCCGAAAATGTAGTCAGTAGCGAGCAGGAGATGGAGGATCCTCCCTTCACCACCTCCCCTGACTTGCCCGCTGCCATCCCCTCCACCTCGACTGCCCCACATGACTCACTAGCCACCTCCCCCTCCACCTCCACATCTCCACCTGACTCACCTGCTTTACTTTGCATACCTGCATCCCCCACCATAATGACTGTTGCAGCATTCTGGAAGAAATACAACATTCGACAGGCTGTAAATTTCTTCATCAAGGCCTGGAATAATACAACATTGGCAACTGTTAAACACGCATGGTGCGGCGGGGCACTCTAAGTGTGTTGCCATGCCTCGGAACCCCTGCTATTTAATTCCATCAGGTCTGTTGTCTGCTGTTTGTAAGGTGACTGACCATATTTTTTTAATTTTAGCTGTATGTGTAATATATGTCTTAAAAATTTTCCCCTTATTATATCTCTTAAGGTTAAAAAATAACAAGGTTTGAGGGGGGTCCCGCCCAAATGTTATTTTCCTCATGAGATTACGTATTCACAGTATGCAAAATCAGAGTGCACGAGGTCGTGGACCGCTCATCCAGTCGCACACTATGTGAGCCCATTGTATTTATTTTTCACTGTCGGTGGGAGTGCCCATCATCCACCCACTTAGTGTGGCGTAACTCTATCTCAGGGTAGCTCTACAGTGAGTGGCAAGCCAAATGAGTTCCTGTAAACCAGGAAATCATTTACCGTGCTGGGTGGTAACCTTACATCCAACCAACATGTGTTCCTAATGTGTCAATAAATGGGTTGGCAGAGGGTTAGTGCCCCTCCTCGGAAAACAACTAACTAAAAATAGAAACAAGAAGCCTCGGATCAGGACTAACCAACAAGTGACAAGTAAGCATCAGACAAAGGACATCGTATGGATTGCGACATGGAATGTAAGGGGTGTGAGTGATGAAGTGAAAGAGAGAGAGATTGTCCGTGTGCTTGAGGGTGCAAAGTGGACATATGTGGATTAACTGAGACTAAATGGGGAGGTGAAAGTGTGAAAAAGTGGGAGTATGGATTTGGTAGATGCACGGGAGTAGGTGAGAATGAGTGGACAAAAGAGGGAGTATGTAATGTGTGCAAGAGATGGAAGGAGAATATAAGTGAGTGTGGATCAGTTGGTTCAACGATTGTGTAGGTAAGATTTAAAGCAGGATTACTAATGTGGGCGATTGTGTGTGTGTATGCATCTATGCAAGCAGAGTGAAAGAACATTTCTGGGCAAATGTGGAAACATGCATGGAAAAGTTTGAAAGGAATGAGAGTGTTTTTGATTGGAGATATGAATGGAAACGTAGGGATTGTGAAGGTGGATGCAGTAGTTGGTGAGTGAGGTGTGTGCCTGCAGAAGCGGATGAGAATGGCAGTGTTCTAGTGGACATTTGTGTATGGGGGTGGTTGGTGATAGCCAATACCCTCTTTAGGCACAAAATGATTCACATGTATATGTGGCGAGTGATGAGATGGGTGGATGGTGAACCGAATGAATGAAAGGCAGTGATTAATAATGTGTGTGTGGATGACATACAGTAATTAGAAGGTATGTAATGGATGCAAGAGTATACAGAGGTTGGGCGAGTGGACTTTCAGGCCACCACTTGTGATGTTGAAGGTCAAGGTTGAAATAATGGAGGAATAGAAGGAGGGAAAGACAGGAGGAAGTAGTCCATACAAGGAGGGTAGAAAGGTTGCAAGAAGATTGAAAAAGGTAGAATATAAGGGAAGAGTGGAGGTGCGATTGGGTAAATATGATTTGGAGCAGATGAGAGAGGTGGAAGGTGGGTGCAAGATACTCAAAGAAAAAATCTCTGCAGCATGTGAGGTGGTGTGTGGGATGAAGAGAAGACGAAAGAGTGTGCAAGGAACAGCATGGTGGAATGAAGAGGTCACACAAGCTGTGGTGCAAAAGAAGAAAGCATATAGTGAGTGGATGGAGGAAGTTGAGGGACGGAAGAGAGACATATATATAGAGAGAAAGAGAGAGGTGAAAGATTAATAAGAAGACAGTGGATGAAGAATTTGGAAGGAATTTGAGTGTAAAATGGAGGGACAGTAAGAAAATGTTCTGGAAACATATAAAGAGAGTTAGAGAGGATGATAAAGAAGTTAGTTGGAGAGTGAAAGATAAAAGTGGTAGATTGCTAATGGAGAAGGAAGAAAAAGTGAGTAGTTGAAGAGAACGCTTTAAGAAACTGTTAAACATAGAGAATGAAAGTAATGTGATATAATTGGCTAGGGAATGGCTGGAAGAAGGGAGGAAGAGATCAGTAGTGTGGAAGTAGTGGAAGCAGTAAAGAAAGTCAAAATGGGTAAAGCCCCAGGAATCGATGGCGTGTGTGGTGAAATGCAGAAACATGAGGGTGAGATAGTTGTAGAATAGATACCATATGGAAGATGTGCAGATTGGCCTGGGAGGAAGGTAGAGTCCCGGGGGATTGGAAGTCTGGTATAATTATTCCCCTTTACTGTACAAAGAAAAAGGGGAAAAAGAAGTGTGTAGTAATCATAGGGGCATTTCTCTTCTAAGTGTAATAGGAAAAATATATGGTAGGATACTTATTGACAGAGTTAGGGAAATAACAGAGGAATTAGTTGAAGAACAGGGAGGTTTTAGGAAGGGAAGAGATTGTGTAGATCAGAGATTCATTCTTAGGTTTTTAGTGGAAAAGTTTCTAAGAGAATGGAAAGAAGTTGTATGTGGCCTTCATGGATTTGGAGAATGCATATGGCAGGGTGGATTGACAAGGAATGTGGAAAATATTGTATTAAGAGTATGTGATGTATATGGGAAGTTGTTGATGCCGTGAAGTATATGTATGAGGGTGCTAAGGCTGCAGTATGTGTGGATATTGAAATGAGTGAATTTTTCCATTCGAAGGTTGGATTGAAACAAGGATGTGTCATGTCTCCATGGTTGTGAAGTCTGTATATGGATGGGGTTATAAAAAAGATTCAGGGTTGGGCAGTGGATGTTGGAGAGGCCCTAATGTACTGTTGTTTGCAGATGATTCTGTATTGGTAATTGATGACAAAGGAGAACTGGAAGGCTTGGTGAATGAGTTTGGGAGAGTGTGTAAGAAACAGAATCCAAAGGTGAATGTAGGGAAGACTAAAGTCATGGTCTTCAAGAGAAGTGAAGTCACTGAATGTACAGTGAGACTGGATGATGAAGAAATGGAAAATGTGAGTTCATTTAAGTTCCTGGGTAGTGTGATGAGTAAGGATGAATGTTCGGAGGGTGAAGTGCTTGAAAGGGTACAACAAGGCAGTAAGGTTGCTGGGGGCGGATTCTGAAAGCTCAAAATCCATGCAAATCCACCATCTTCGGGTGTAAGAGCAACTTTTCACTTAAGTGCATATTCTGGAGCCCTAGAAAACGAGTGCAGACTCTATGCTGCATTGTCAATTCTCCTCTTAGAGTTGCGCCATGAAGGAGGCAGTCCTAAGTACATCGTAAGCCTTATAACACTTCTATTTTTAGAAGTGTTGTAGCTCAGACATCCCCAAAATCCTTAGAATTAAATCACACATCAATTAATCCTTAAGTACGTACAACTGTTGCGATTCTACAAAAAGTAATAAGTACAGTGGCAGCGGACCGTCGTAAATGATGCAAATATACTATATCGGAGCAAGTACTACTTCGACATAAGTGGTAAAACTAGCATTGTCGGCCAATATAGCCTTTACTGCAAACAAATTATAGCCTAATTATATAATGTTCACAAAAATTTGATTAAACAAGCCAGTGTAAATAAGAAACTCATCTAAAATATGGTGATAGCCTACATGACACAATTTCGAAAAAGTTATGAATCAGTGCCCTTATTTCTTCTGAGAAGTTCACTCCCCTTCTTCTATAGCTGCATAATATTTTGGTGGTCCTCCACTGCTTCAATACCGTTGTGGAAATAATCGACTGGTGGTGTGGAAACATCATCTGCTACCACTGTGACATCATAGTCTGGTGTACTGTGATTGGTTACTCAGGTTTAAATTGAGAAACCTTCCGCTCCTTGTGCTGGTGCAGACTCCAGTTTGCTGGTGTTGGTCTTAAGATTGTCGTACAACACTTTCCAGAATACCACTTATCAAAACCTCGTATGCACATCGCAGAAGTTCTTGCAGATTTTCTCGTAACCCAGACACCTTTCAGAATCTGCTCCCTGGTTCTTTGAAAGCAGTGATGAGATATAAGGAAGTGAGCATGGAAGTAAACAAAAGTCGCTGCTTGATAGTAGAGTATTGTGGTAATAACATATGAAAACGAAGCTTGGACCTTGTTGGAAGGGCACAAGTCAAAAGTGAGAGCAGTGGAAATGAGTTTTTTGAGAGGAGCATGTGGAGTTACATGGAAAGGCAGACTGACAAGTGAGGAAGTGAAGGAGTGTCGTGGTGTGGATGTGGATGTGATAGAAAGCATTAGGAGAAATACATTGAGGCGATTTGCCCATGTGGAGAGGATGGAGAGCAAGAGACTAATGAGGAGAATGTATTTGAGTGAGGTGAAGGGGGGGAGAGGGATGGGGGAGGCCAAGGATGTGATGGAGGGATGGAGTGGAGAGGTATATGAGAGAGGGGGGTGTGAGCTGGGAGGAGGGCAGTGAAATGGCATGAGACAGGGTGACCTAGAGACAGTTTGTTTGTGGCCACTCCTTACTAGTTTAACCCGTCATGTCCCGACCGATTTCCAACCTACGATGCCACAAAATCCCGAGCATTTTTGGAATTTTTTTTTTATTGGCTCAAACCTTTGCTTTTGGTGAGAAATATCGAAAATTCATTTAGAAATCGCGATCCTGTGCTTAAAACTGTTGATACAGGTGTCATGCAACCTTACGTTTTCCTTCTTTTTCAGGGTACCTGGCTAAAGAAAATGAACATTGGAAGGGTTAACTAATTCAGGCCACTTTCAATTATGTATTTATTTATGTATTTGGTACGAATTTATGTGTAGTAACAGACTATATTGGTTTTAACACATTTATATAGGCAATAGAAGCATTGTTCAGTCACCAAACACATTCACATATGGCACCTTCCTTTATGGCATTACCACCTCATCACTTCTGTTTGTTTCTTGCTCTAGCTTCTTTATTTCTTTGTCCTCCACCTCAGGAAGCACTTTCACCGTGAATTTCGTCATTGGAGAGACCGTGGGGCAACATACCTTTACTGGCCAGCTTACTGCTAACCCGTGAATTGCCCAGTGTGGGGGGGGGGGGGGGGGGGGGGGGCCAGGCAGTATCCCTGCTTGACAGCAGGTAGAGGAAGGTCTCCCACATATGCCTACCAAAAATCACCCATGAAACTTGAAAATTGTGCAAATTATGACCCTTGCAATTGCGCGATGTACCCATACATCGATGGGTGTAGCTGTGACAAAACATCGCTATTGTCACGAATTTTCTACATCGTAAAATTATGTAAAGTAAATTGTGACATCAAATGATTTTTCGGGAGGAACGAATTATTATGAAATATACGATGTTTCGCTCGTTCTTTCAAACCGTCCGCTTGCTTACTTATGTTCGCATCAAGTTGTCAAAACTTTCGTCATTCTTTCGCGAGTGATTG
>JAGKTI010012046.1:0-25296 GCA_018397915.1 Birgus latro | reverse complement strand
ATAATAATAATCAGGATCTTGGCTGAGCCAAACTCCTAGCTAGCACAGCGGATTTAAGGATTAATGCCAAAAGCTGGCCTAAGTACCAGTAGTGATTAATATAAAGAGTTGTGCTAACGTGGAGTAGCAAAACTGTACTAAGTGGGAAAATTAAACACGACTGCTACATTTAACAAAGCTCAAGAAAACGAACTGTAGATTTATTGAATACAAGAAAATAAATTTACGTTACATGACTCCAATTCAAATCAAGAAAGGGAAATGCACTCACTCAAACACTCAGACAAACAGCTAAAAACTTAAGCCTAGGAAAACAAAAGAAAATACTAATCGGTATAGATGAGACCGTGCTGTAGTCTATCACCAAGGACTGGTGGGAGCTTCGGGAATACACGCCAATACAAGCTGAGATCTGAAATTGCTAAGAAAAGTGATCACTCGAGCTTTCAACCCGCACGCACCGTGGCTGCAAAGCAGACTGACTCTGTTTCTGAGTGTTCGACGTGAATAGCGTGTGAAAGGGGCGTGGCCCAGGCAACGGCCGGGAGGCGGAAGTGATAATTCAGATATTATCGCTCAGAGGAATGCACCGTCTGCACATAAAAACAATCACTCGCGAAGGAATGACAAAAGTTTTGACAACTTGATGCGAATATAAGTACGCGAGCGGACGGTTTGAGAGAATGAGCGAAATTTCGTACATTTCATAATCATTCATTGCTCCCGCTAAATCACTTGATGTCACAATTTACGTTACATAATTTTACGATGTAGAAAATTCGTGACATTACGCCCCTGAAAAATCAAATTTTACGCTGGTAAAATTTGTCATTATATATATATATATATATATACACCCTAGCTCAGTCACACAAGATTCACACTGTGGTGTGTGTACTATCCTGTTACAGGAGAAAAGCATTGTCGCCTATGAGCGTAAAAACCTCGTATTTACATTAAGAAAAGCAAGCTTGAGGGAAAAACTCCGAGTTGACAGTGAAAAATCCTGTACTCAGGTCAAACTGAGCGAAAGTTCGCTACACTTACATTGACAACTAATTGGTATGTAGCGTGGTGTATGTGATACACGGTGTAGGTGTAACAGTTGTAGTGTAACTGTACCTACATGTAAAGCAATAATAATAATACATATTAATGCAATAATAAAGGCGATGAGGGCAGAGGAGAAGTGGCAGCGTGCAGCAGAGACAATCAGTCGTCCTGGACATCTTCTTCACCCAACAACTGTACCTGTGGAATGAGTCAAGGTGGAACATCAATAGTTTCAGTGAGAGAATTTGCACTAAATTACAATTTCATCCACCCAGCAATCAATTCATACACAACAGAAAGTACACTTTAGCTGAAAGTCAGTTAACAGCAAGTTTCGTACATAGGTCGCCATTATTTCCTTAATAGTTGCCCTTTTTAACCTATACTTACGCCTAATAAAGGACTCGTCGTCGGTGTCCTCAGTTGGGATCGCCGCGACTACCCGTTTGTCATCGGTGTCCTCGGTTGTGATCGCCGTGACTGCACACTTATAGCTATACTTACTATTACAAAGGGCTCGTCATCAGTGTCTGCGGTTGGGATCACCGCGACCGCCCGTTTGTCCTCAGTGTCCTCAGTTGGGATCGCCGTGACTGCTCACTTATAACTACACTTACTATTACAAAGGGCTCGTCGTCAGTGTCTGCGGTTGGGATCACTGCGACTGCCCGTTTGTCATCGGCGTCCTCAGTTGGGATCGCCGTAACTGCTCACTTATAACTACACTTATTTCTACAAAGGGCTCGTCATCACTGTCCGCTGTTGGGATCACCGCGACTGCCCGTTTGTCCTCGGTGTCCTCGGTTGGGATCGCCATGACTACGCACTTATAACTAATAAAGGTAAGTCAAGAATCCCTATGCAAACTCGGGCAGGTCACATTTTAACACCCTGCGTGGGTCTGAACACTCATGTGGCTTCTGTGTAATCTCCAGGAATCCTCAGGGAGGCCCACAGCTCGAGACACACCACAAGGTAATTCAAACACTGCCTCTGTGGGGTCTCGAACTACCCCCTTAACCTACTGTACATACAGTATGCACAAACCCTACGCTTACGACTAATAAGGGCTCATCGTCGGTGTCCTCTGTCGGGATCGCCACGACTCCTCATTTGTCCTCGGTGTCCTCGGTTGGGATCGCCATGACTGCACATTCGTCATCGGTGTCCTCGGTTGGGATCGCCGTGGCTGTGCACTTATGAGCTACGGTACATATGTATGTACAGACCCTAGACATATTATGTCCTGTGGGGCCAACGAGTGAGACGTCAGGTCTGCACGCGCGTTACCACCGCCCTCTCTCTCACACGACTCAGAGGTTGTGGGCGTGGATTCAAACGGCGCAGGAAGGAAACTTTCCTGAATGGTGGTACATCGACACACATTACAGGAGTGCACAAAACTATCTATTTCCTCTCCCATTCCGGGCCAGAAAAAGTCAGCACGGATACGGCCTTGGGTTTTCCTTTTGCCCATATGACCTCCTGATGCTAAACAATGACCCCATTCTAACACTGCTTGGCGGTAGTTCGCGGGAGTGACAAACTGCAGTCGAACCTCGCCCTCGAGTGTTTGTGACTCACGGTAGAGCCGTCCTTGTTTGCGAAGGAACCTGGCTCGTCCACCCCGTGAATACTTGGTCAGTTTACCCTTTTGTTTCTTCCGCACAACAGCAAGTGTCGGGTCAGATTGTTGCTCTTGGACAACATCTTGACTACAAATCAGATCTTGCGGCAATGCAATAGCCACCGGGCCAACACAATTTGGAGCCTTGGCCATGGCTCGTGTTACTGCAGCCGAAGTCTGAGTAGTGATATCTGAGTTGCAACTATACTAGGCACCTGATATGCTACCTATAATGAGGTCAAACATAGGTTCTTGCAAGACAACTGCAACTGTTGAACCTGTGTTAAAGGGAGATGCTACCTGGATACGTGCCTCAGGGAACAATCTCACTGATCCGTCAATAAGCTGAGCTTGGATCTGTCTTCCTGTATATTCTTCAGGACGAACAAGACTCTGCCTGACAGTACAACCTGAGGAACCATTGTCTCTCAGAACATTAAACACCTCCCACAAACCCTGGCTGAACAAGGAAGGCACTGTTACCTGTGGGAGGGTCTGTGGAGGAAGCGACCAGCCATTGATAAGGCTGCATGGCATACAACTCTTCAAATCTGACAGGACTAGATGCCTGAGGAGTTGTACCTGAACTAGGTGCATGAGAAGTCGTACTTTGACTAGGTGAACGAGGAGTTGTACTCACCATCTGGGGAGCAGGAGCATTGACGACCTGTGGAGGAGAATTCACCATCTGAGGGGGACTAGAGAACTGTGAAGGAGGACCTGTGCTGGTGGGGACGGCACCATCATGCGCCTGTTGGGGAATGGAGGCTGCGTTTGCCTCGTGCCTCTGATACACTGGAGCTGGTGTTGAAAAGGTTTGCCCCTTGCGTGGCTGATACTGCTGCTGCCTAGGGTACTGCTGCTGGTTAGGATACTTGTTGTACCTCTTCCAGTCAGGTTTCTGTGTATTCTGCCCCTGGTCCTTCTGCGGTTTGTTTGGACCTTGGCCATTATTCTGAGAATGGCCTTGATGCTGGGGTTCAGTCTGGGATTGCTTACCAGACTTAGCAGTATCTTTCTTATTCCATGGCTGTTGCCTACGAGTTTGGTACCCATACGCAGTAAAGAAAGCATCAGCCTTTTCCACCATTTGGGTTGCATCCTTCACTTTGGACATCTTGAACTGGGCCATAAGCTCAGCAGGCCACAACTTTCCAGCTGTGTGCGCAGCACGAGGTCGATAATTCCCTCTCGTGTGCTGGGAGTCTCGTCCTTCTCCATCCACTCACCTAAGTATGCCGTGAGACGGTCAAGGAACTGAACAGCTCTCCTTTTTCCTGGAGATGCGCCTTCATGAACTGGTTCCTAGCACGATCAACAATAAGACCGTACGCTTTGATAAGTGCGGTCTTCATCATCTCGTACGTGAGATTATCTCCGCGAATTCTGTGGAGAATGTCGAGGGCAGGGCCCTCAAACAGGCTAAGGAACTGAAGCCGTTTAGCTGCCTCATCTAAATCGTACAGCTTTGCCATGTCTTCGAAACGAGCTATAAATGGCTCAGTTCGCTCGCCTTCCTTGTAAGAAGGAAGCTTGAGACATGGAGTTGTTAGAACAGATGCTGAGAAAGCGCTAGCAGAGCTTGGGTTAGCTGCACCCGATGTGCCTGAAGCCAAGGAGTCTCGCTTCAGCTTCAGCACTTCCAGCTCGTGTTTACGCTCTCGCTCTCGTTCCTTGCACTTGTGCTCCCTCTCGCGCTCTCCCGCTCCTTCTCTTTCTGACGTTCCTCCCTCTCTTTCTGCCGTTCTTCGTACTGACGCTGCTCCTTCTCGTACTCACGTTGTTCTTTCTCATACTCACGCTGAATTTTCCGCTCTTCACGGGCAGCATTCTCGCGTTGCTGCTCGTAATTGCAGCGCAACAGGACATAATCTCGAATTTCCTGGGGGTTAGTAAGCCCCATGTCCTTAGCTTCTTGCACGTATGAAGTAGTCTCCATAATGCTCAGATTGAGACTTATAAGTAAGAGTGAGTGAGTGATTTGGTAATAATAATTTCAAGCTAGGAGTTTATCCTGGAATGAGGTCACCAGATGTCAAGGGGAAAAAATTAATTCAATAGGATATGTATAATTCAGGAGGATAATGTAATATTGTATAATTGGAGTATACAATGTATAGCTATGTGTGCTAGGAATGACTATCGAGTCATTTATTACGAGAGAATAGACTCGTGAAATCAAGTAGCGATTTCACTTTATGCTGGCTTACTTCGCCAATTCTCTAGAGTCGAGAATTTATAGACTTACTCAACGGTACACAGCAGAGAGTAGACGCTCAAGTAGGCTGTAATATTGTACCGTTGGCCTCTGAGAAAGTTAGTTTCTCCCCTTAACATTCAAAAAATAATAATAATAATAATCAGGATCTTGGCTGAGCCAAACTCCTAGCTAGCACAACGGATTTAAGGATTAATGCCAAAAGCTGGTGTAAGTACCAGTCGTGATTAATATAAAGAGTTGTGCTAACGTGGAGTAGCAAGACTGTACTAAGTGGGAAAATTAAACACGACTGCTACATTTAACAAAGCTCAAGAAAACGAACTGTAGATTTATTGAATACAAGAAAATAAATTTACGTTACATGACTCCAATTCAAATCAAGAAAGGGAAATGCACTCACTCAAACACTCAGACAAACAGCTAAATAACCCCAAAACTTAAGCCTAGGAAAACAAAAGAAAATACTAATCGGTATAGATGAGATCATGCTGTAGTTGATCACCAAGGACTGGTGGGAGCTTCGGGAATACACGCCAATACAAGCTGAGATCTGAAATCACTAAGAAGAGTGATCACTCGAGCTTTCAACCCGCACGTACCGTGGCTACAAAGCAGACTGACTCTGTTTCTGAGTGTCCGACGTGAATAGCGTGTGAAAGGGGCGTCGCCCGGGCAACGGCCGGGAGGCGGAAGCGATAATTCAGAAATTATCGCTCAGAGGAATGCACCGTCTGCACATAAAAACAATCACTCGCGAAGGAATGACGAAAGTTTTGACAACCTGATGCGAATATAAGTACGCGAGCGGATGGTTTGAGAGAATGAGCGAAATATCATACATTTCATAATCATTCATTGCTCCCGCAAAATCACTCGGTCACAATTTGCGTTACATAATTTTACGATGTAGAAAATTCGTGACACTGGGTTCAGTTCCCAGTCGTGGAGCGTATAAGTATATTTGTACACATGCATTTAATGTGTGTTTCTCTAACATCTTAAGACGCTCGTGTTGTGTCTGGGATAGATTAAAACTGCTCTGCCGTTCACCGAGTTGCGTCGGGCAGTGGTTTGATCCCGATGTGCTGTGACTGAAAGAATTCCTTCCATCATGGATTTACTTGGTTTCCTAAAAAAAAAAAAAAATCAGGTAGCTTCTGCTTTTATGACGCCATGGTGCAGTGGTATCAGTACCTGACTTCTATGCAAGAGGTCCTGGGTTCGATTCACAGTTGAGGAGCGTATAAGTATATTTGTACACACACGTTTAATGTGTGTTTCTCTAACATCTTAAGATGCTCGTGTTGTGTCTTGGGTAGATTAAAACTGCTCTGCCGTTCACCGAGTTGCATCGGGCAGTGGTTTGATCTTGATGTGCTGTGACTGAAAGAATTCCTTCCATCATGCCTGGTTTCCTCAAAAAAATAAAATAAAAATCAGGTAGCCACTGCTTTGATGACACCATGGTGCAGTGGTATTAGTACCTGACTTCTATGCAAGAGGTCCTGGGTTCGATTCCCAGTCGAGGAGTGTATAAGTATATTTGTACACACACGTTTAATGTGTGTTTCTCTAACATCTTAAGACGCTCGTGTTGTGTCTGGGATAGATTAAAACTGCTCTGCCATTCACCGAGTTGTGTCGGGCAGTGGTTTGATCCTGATGTGCTGTAACTGAAAGAATTCCTTCCATCATGGATTTACCTGGTTTCCTAAAAAAAAAATCAGGTAGCCACTGCTTTTATGATGCCATGGTGCAGTGGTATCAGTACCTGACTTCTATGCAAGAGGTCCTGGGTTCAATTCCCAGTCGAGGAGCTATAAGTATATTTGTACACACGCGTTTAATGTGTGTTTCTCTAACGTATATATATATGACGAGCCTGCATTGAACCTTGTAGCACTCAACTACAGTTATTCACTCAAGGAAATATATATTATAATGATGCAATTTCTGTATGTTTGTTGATCTGTTCGTTTGTTACCGTAACACAGCAAAATAGCCCAGGTAGTGCAATTTTTTGTTAGAGTAAGGTACCATTAAAATGCTCTAACTTGAAGATTATAACAATTTCCAGGCCACCGGTTCCTGAATTATGACTCATTTCTGGCCACTTCTTTAGAGTGGAAGGGATGAATTTGTCCTTGGTCCAGCATTGAAATTACCAGCATAACACAAGAGGGAAGAGTGACATGTTTCTTGTATTATCACTCTCTCACCCCTCCTTCCTCCCTCCTTATACGCCTACAATCGTATAATATAATGGTATAGTATTAGCTTTATTGATCCGATTTCTGTATGTTTGTTGGTTTGTTGCGTGACAACAAGCGGAGGCTGCCGAAGGCGGCCTTAAGCGAGAAATAATAAAAGAATAAATATTCCTAGGCTGTGGGAAACAAATGTAGCTAATGAGATTACTATAGCAAGAGGAAAGTCACATAACAGAGGAACAATTTTTTACTGAATTTGGCAGAAATTGCCACATACTTAAGAGTAGGCTTATTTCATCACTGCTGCTCATCATTAATGCTTACTTTCACTCATAACCCGTAAGCTGCAACGTACTTCATATAATGGAAAACGTGTAGTTGCTACATGCATCATAAGAGCAATATATATATATATATATATATATATATATATATATATATATAGATATAGATATTTTAATGGACCTCTTTCTAATGCCGTTTGGCACTCAACTGAGCTATTTCCGTCACCACCCACGCATCCTCAGTACCTTCCCTACCTTCCCATTACTAGTATAGGAGGGAGAGGTCAGATGTGCAACTTCAGTACTTCATCACGGCTGTGCTAAAGTAAATTGTGAACTCATATGTTTTTCCTACACTTTTCCATGCAGTCTTTCATTTTCGTTTCATGTGAGCCAAAATTATTTTTGGGAAAGATAATGTTCTGCCTTTTTTTTTTCTTTTTTCTTTTTTTCAAATGGGGGGTTGACCAGGAAACCTAATGCAGCATTTGTTGGGTTAATTCTTCAGGAAGGTGTTTGCTAACCACATTTTTTTCCCCCTGTAACCAATGCTGTCCGTTTTATCTCGTCATGGAATCCAATTATTATATTCTCTCCTGTCAACTACAACTTTGACTTTCATACAGTAAACTGATGGGATAGTTTATGTTGATCGTAAAAAAAAGAAAATCTTGCAAACTATATTTATTTTTATTAACATACCTATTGAGTTATTTGGATTTCAGGAAGGCATTTGACATAGTCGCATGAAGTTGATTTGGAATCTTTAAAACACAAGTGGTACTGAATGCGATTTACTGATATGAATGAGAAGTTACTTTACTGGCATATAAGAAGTTTATTTGGAAACTTAAAAACACCAGTGGTATTGAAGATGACTTATTGAGATGATTGAGAAGTTACTCTACTGGCAGAGAAATGACAACTATGAGTAGAGATCAGTTTTCATTACGGAGAGGAATACTAAGTGTTGTACCCCAGGAAGCAGTTTTGGCACTCATAATCTTTCCAGTCGGTGTCAATGATATGCCAAATGAAGCTGAGTTATATATGAATATATTTACTGATGATACAACACACATTACTGATATGTGTCATGGTGCTTAAGGGCCGTGGTGAATAAGAGAGCCTGTGTTCCTAGAAGGAAAATATGGAAGTTGAAAATCCAAGCAGTAGGGGATGCCTTCTATTGCAAGAAGAGTATAGTGGTGGCTGAATGAGGAGCTGTTGACAAAAGTGTTAATGAACAGCACAGAGCTCTCAAGAACAATCTCCTGAGAGTTTAGGATTCAGTGTGTAGGACAAGCATTTCCCCAAGAATAGGTATCACGGTGGTGAAAAGAGGGTATAGAGGCTACACCTAAGGAGAAAAGAAGGCTTTTCCACGAATGGAAAAGGTAGCAATGAGGTTTACTTGGCTGCCAAGCATAGGGCTAGAAAAGAGGTATACTGGAAAATATCTGAGTTTCAGAGACTTACTGGATAACCTAAATAGTGATGAAGAAAGAATATTATATTTAAGATGGCAACTCAGAGTAAGAGGGAAAACAGGGATATCATAGGTGAGCAGTGTGTCAAATATGATGAAGGAAAGGTAGTGGTGAACAGTGAGGATATTAATGACACCTGGAGAGAGATTTATAACCAGTTGCTGAATGAAGAGTTGCACTGGAACAGGGAAGGTTTGGCCGTTGATTGAAGCAACTGCTGTGAGCAGGGCAAATAGGCAGGGTGCATTTCGGAAAGGAGGCAGGTGTGTCTGGGTTGTCTGCTGAAATGCTGAAGGCGTTAGGAGATATTGGAGTAGGGTTGGTTACTGATTTGATAAGAACGATTATATATAAGTGTGTTGTCCCAGATGGCTGGCTGAAGAGTGCAATTGTAGATATGTACAAGGGAACGGATGATGTCCTGGAAGGAGGAAATTATAGAGCCATAAAACTCTTGAACCAAATAATGAAGATAATGGAGAGAAAGCTAATATTGATTAGATGCAGTTTGGGTTTATACCAGGCAAGAAGACCACTGCTACCATTTTCACTGTTCCACAGCTGTAGGATAAATATATAGGAAAGAAAAGAGATCTGTACTTTGTTTTTTTGTGGTTTGGAGAAGACCTTTGACAGAGTCCCTAGGGAAGTGGTGAAGTAGACAAAGAGAAATCCTGGGATCAAGGAGTGGCTGGTTATAGTGGTTATGGCTATGTGCTCGCACCCAGATGAGAGTGAATGGAGGTTTGACTGATGAGTTTTTCGTGAATGTTGGCGTTCATCAGAGGTCAGTCTTGAGCCCCTTCTTTTGTATTATGCTACATGAAGCCCCCTCATATTACCTCAGAAATGGACTCTCGAGGGAGATGTATGCTGATGATTTGCTGTTGATTGCAGAGAATGAAAGAGAGGTGTAGGAAAGATTTAGGAAGTGGAGAGATGGTATGGGGCACAAAGGCGTGAGAGTAATTGGCACAAAGGCGTGAGAGTAATTGCAGGTAAAACAAAAGTGATATTATCTAGTGCTGGCGGCAGTACTGTCAAAGAAGAGTGAGAGTGGCAGTGTGTGGTTTGCCACAAGGGCGTGGGAATTAATTCCATCTTGTGCAGCATTTATGATAAGTGGGTGCATAAGAGATCTAGTGGTATTAGAGGTAGACTGTGAGATAATGCAGACTTTGTGTGTGCAAGGTGTCAGGGAGAGCATGTGGAGATGGTCTAGTGTGAAAGGATTAATCTTGCTGGTGACTTTCTTAAGTGCGGAAGAGTTTTGTTACTTGGGAGACATGTTGTGTGCTGGATTTGGGGCTGGAGCTAGCTATGTGGCTGACTGAGGAGTGGTTGGAAGAAGTTTAGGGAGTTCTTGCCTCTCCTGACACTGAGAAGGCTCTCCCTGCATGCTGAGGGATCATTGTATGCGGCATGTGTTATAACTGTAATGCTGTATGGTAGTGAGACTCGGGCAGTTTAGGAAGAGCATATTCGTAGGCTCAAACATATAGAAATTACAGTGATGAGGTGGAAGTGTAGTGGGTCCTTGAATGCAAAGCCGGGGGGGGCGGGGGGAACTAGGTTTTCGATGGTAGAGTTGAGAGGAAAAATGGAACAGGAGTGTATTGGTGTTGTGATGAGGAGGGATAGATTGAGATGGTTTGGGCATGTGGAGAGGATGGGGAGATGACAGTTGGGTGCAGAATGTGACAAGTGTGAACGCTGGGGGTAGGGTTGCGATCGGCAGGCCGAAAAAGACCTCGGACTAGGTCATAGAGTGTGACCTTAGAGATAAGGGACTGAATAGGGGGACTCAGAAATTGAGCAGCAACGAGAGCCACCATTAGGTGACCAAGACCAATGTATTTAAGCACGTTAGATCCTTTATAAATGAAACAAAAAGAAAATGAAGCAAATTGTAGATGAGATAAGCTTTAGGGAGCTGGAAGGGAACCTGGATCAGCTATGCAGATGGAGGCAGGAATGGAAGATTATATGACTAAGATGGGTGTAAGCAAGAGAAGACTAAAATGTGACTATAAAATGGAGTCGGAAGAAATTGGCAAGACAACACATGAGAAGGATATGTGTGTAATAATACAGGGGGGATTATCACCAGAGACACATATAAATACGATAATCAACGGAGCATACACCCTATTGATAAATATAAGAATAGCATTTAATTATATGAGTGAAGATATGCTATGTTATTTGATAACGGCTATGGTAAAACCAAGATTAGAATATGGTGCAGTTTTGTATTCTTCCCGTTTATAAAAACATAAAACCTATCAGTTAATAGGAGAAAGTACAAAGATTGGCTATTAAGATGAAACCTAGCTTGATAGAACTGCAGTATGAGGAGGTTACAAATACTGAAATTACCTATTTTACAAGAGAGAAAAGAAAGAGGAGGCATGATAATGTTGAATAAGCATACACATGATTCTGAAAAGATTGACAGTGATGGTTATAGTATAGGGCACTAGCAGGGGTATCTGGCGTTGCCAGGCCAAAAAGGCGAACACTCTAATCCAATTTGTTCTTACTCAATCATTCTTTCTACTCCAGAAAGACCATGTACCTCTTATGCTTTTGAAGAGGGATTATAAGAGGTTCAGGAACTTTCTATTCCACCTCTCGCAGACTAACGCTCTGTATCTGTGCGCACTGTGTTTACTGTTATCGGTGATTTCAAATGCCCTCTGACCTCGGAGGTCAACCTCACATAGCCTATGTACAAACTGGAGGTCATATGTGTCTCCATGCCAAAAATTCGGCTGCTGGGGTACCCGACGTTGCCCAGGACAAAAAGGCGAACACTACCGGTGACCTCAAATGACCCACATCTAAATTATGACCTCCCTATAACCATCCTTGGGCCACCCTGATTCAGAATATGTATGCGTTTAGGGGTTTCTTGCACTTGGTTTGAGGCCGATTGAAGGACAAACAAACGACGTGGCTATTTTATATATGTAGATGGTGGAAGAACAAAAGGAAACAGTTATAAACTTTGGCTACCAGTATACTTGGGTGATGTAAGAAAATACAGTTTTTCAAAAAGAAGTACAGTATAGCTAAATGGAATCAATTAGTTGAAAGTATGATAAGTGCTATGAATATCCATACGTTCAAGAAAAAGAATTGCTGTAATGCTGGAGACAGGACAGTATGTGTAAAGTACTTACTAAAATTCTGTAAAATATAAATAGGTAAACAAATAATACTTAACACTACCATATTTTCCTTCATGTCTACTTTCTCTTTTATACCTTCTCCCTTACTTGCCATTCCATAGTTTAAGCCCCCCCCCCCTCCAAAAAAAAAAAAACGCCATTCATTCTTTCAATTTTTTTTGTTTTGTTTCTTCTTGTAGGTTCTTCAGGACGCTTATCTCTTCATCATTCAGAACACTCCTAATAAGTAATTTCTTATTCTGTGTGTGTGTGTGTAGTCAGATCTGTATAGACGTGTTGCACTGTTCTAAAGTGTGTGCTAATTCCACAAGAAACTTTACCATGGGAACATGGCTCAGAGGTATCAGTGCCATTCATGTTGTATTTTTGTAATCCTCTAACATACCTCGCAGCTTCACATGTCAGCACTTTGAACTGTCTTCAGGTAACGCCACCAGAGGAGTGTGGTTCAGAGGCATCAGTGCCGTCCATCCAGCTGCAGGGAACCATTGTTTGACGGCCGCCCTCCCCTCGCCCTGCCAGAGTCTGGTTCCACATGAGCGGGGCGCGTGGGGCGGTGGTTCAGTCTCGCTCCCAGAAACTCTGACGTTCGCCTGCTGCCTTCATGAGCCGACCAGCACTGGGCCCTGTCCGCTGGCCGCATTCACAGTGAAGGCGGCACACACATTTAAATCCCTTATGCAACTGCTTGATACTCTTTAGTACACTTTAGTGTATTCCAGATTAGATTTATACTCGACTATAACTCACACCCTTCCTTATCTTCCCATACTCCCATTATCTTTTGTAACCACAGAATAATTCTGCTGTGGAATAGCGTACTTGTACAGTTACAGGTGATGAATTTGAATGAGGGAATATGGGTAGGTGTGGAAAGATGAGTCATAACAAAGCATAATTCCAATTTGGAAGGTAACAGTTCCTGTCACTTTGGTATATCTGAGAGTCTTATTGTAGCTTGTTGGTATAGGAGACCTTGTAGTACATCTCCCTTAGTGATTTATTTTGCACATTACACGTTAATATTCTATTGCATGCTTTTTATAGAAGCCATATTTCTACTAGAGAGATGTAGTGATAAACAAGAGAGTGTAAGGTGCATTGTGCAAAATTGATCATTCAGGATTAGGTGCTCTGAAGTCTTATATGCCATCTGTGATACATCTGTCATTCATCAAGCCATTTTGATAATGTTTACAATGACTTGGCTTGTTACATAGATACCATAGTGGCAGACATGTTGTTTACTCTACTGTGTACTCTATTCTCGTCACTTCATGCCAGTGATTTTTTTTTCCCTTTCGTTTTGTTACCTTCAGACACTAATTCATTGTAAGAGAGCCTTTTTTTTTTTTTTTTTTTCTGGAGAAGTAAAAGTATGTGGTAGTTTTAAGAATAAAATAAAGGTATGTCATCGATTGACAGAGTTACTTGTCTCATTCTGTTGATGATTTTATTGCTGGTGCCACCAGACAGATTTATTCAGTTTAAAAGCCAACCCATGTAGTAAAGGGGTTATTGAAGTCTACCTAACCCTTCCAGTTTAGAAAGGCTCTCCAAAACCGAATAAATTACTTTACTCTGTAAGTAGCAAGAATAAAATGGAAAAAGACACCACTGGATTGAAGAGGTTAAGGAAGATGTGCTTGGGAGACTTTGTACACCTCTTGTTTTGTCATTTATTTTGCATATGGCACCTGACCAGTCCCCTGTTTGTTATTTATATATTTTTATCTCTGTATAGAGGAATGAATAACATACAAGGAAATAATAACATGCCAAATGCAGAAATAAACTGGCAGGGAAGGATATCTAGGAAGCTCAGGTGACAAGAATACAGCCCAACTTGTCTGGTTTGGATCCTCACCTACCTGAGGCTCAAGTTGACCCAGATTCACAAGCAAGTTATGGTCAGTGCCCTGTCATAACTGTGGTTTGAAATTAATACAGGAAGACTGCAGAATGTTATCATCTCTTTTGTGATTGATTCCCTGTCATAAGTTTGTTTTTAAATTATTGCAGGAAGGACAGGAAGAGTGCAGAAATCTCATTATTCCCTGTTATAACTCTGATTTAAGTTTCCAAAGGATGGATAGAGAAACTGCAAATCTCATGTATCTTAACCCCTCAGCTGAGACAAACTCAGGAACAAGAGGAAAATTATAAAAAATTTTGTTATTTTTTCTAACAGATTGGACAAGAAAAGAAAAATACTTAATCTTCCCAAATCTATTGGTCCTCTTACAAAACCCGAGCTGAGTTAGTTATTTTTTATTAATTAATTAATTATTATTTATTATTATTTTTTTTTATGCGAGGGTACTCCTGTGGTTAATTTTGACAGGTTGATAGGTGTAAAAACTGAGTCTTAGATGCATTAAAAACAACATGAATATTTTTACCCCAGTCAGAGGTACGAGCCAAGTCAGACATTATGTGTGCCATAGCCTCATCCCTAGTTTGTTGAAGTACCTCGTAACTGCTGAGATGGACATTGCGGAAACCGAATGGAAAGGTGAAGGGTGCAATCATCAGCGTACGAGTGGATAGGGTTAGATGTACAGCTTAGAAGATCATTGATGAATAAAAGGAAGAGTTGGTGATAGGACGGAAACCCGAGGAACACTACTGTTGATAGATCTAGGAGAAGAACGATGGCCGTCTGCAACAGCTGCTGTAGAACGACCAGAAAGGAAGCTATAGATAAAGGCACAGATAGAATGATAGAAACCATAAGAGGGCAGTTTGGAAATTAAAGATTTATGCCAGACAATCAAAAGCCTTTGAGATGTAACGTGCAATGGCAATGACAAAGCTTTTGCCAAAGTTCCAAAAGGAGGATGACCAGAAGTCTGAAAGGTAGGTGAGAAGATCGCTAGAGGAGTGTCCCTGACGGAACCCATACTGACGATCAGAAAGAAGGTTGTGACAGGAAAGATGCTTAAAGATTTTTCTGTTAAGAACAGACTCGAGACACAGGATGTTAAAGCAATTGGACGATAGTTAGAGGGTTGGGAATGGTTACCCTTCTTTGGGACTGGCTGAATGAGAGCAAACTTCCAGCAAGAAGGAAAGGTACAAGTTGAAAGACAAGGGTGAAAGAGTTTACCTAGGCAGGGTGTAAGCACAGAAGCACAGTTCTTGAGGACAACAGGAGGACTCCTTCAGGCCCATATGCCTTGTTAGTACTGAGGCCAGTGATGGCAGAAAATACATCAGCTGAAGAAATTTTAATGTCTGCCGTAAGGAAGTCAGAGGGGGGAAGTGATGGAGGAAGAGCACCGGAATCATCTAAAGTGGAATTGGAGCATATAGTCTGAGCGAAGAGATCTGCTTTATCATTAAAAGAAATAGCTACAGAGCCATCACAGTAGAAAAGAGGCGGGAAGGATGATAAGGTAAAGTTGTTAGAAAGGTTTTTGGCAAGGTGCCAGAAAGAGCGGGAAGAATTCGAGGTGGAGAGTTGAGAGCATTTAGTAAGGATGAAATTATTTTTAGCAGAGTGAAGAACAGACAGCACGATTCCGGGCAGAAACATAAAAAAGATTTGATTCAGGGTGGGTTGGCTCTGGTACCTTTTATAGGCCCTCTCCTTGTTGCGGACAGCATTAGAACAAGCGTGATTAAACCAAGGCTTTCTTGCATTAGTCAAAGGATATGAGAAAGGAATGTATGCTTCCATGCCCGAGAGAATAACCTCCGTAATGCACAAGGCACACTCAGATGGTTCCCGGCCATAGAAGCAATAATCATTCCAGGGAAAATCAAAGAAGTACTGCCTGAGGGCTTCCCAATCCGCAGCTCCAAAGTGCCACAGACGACGTTTCTTTGGAGGGTCCACAGGCCGTACTGGAGCGATAGGACAGTTTAAGGCAATACGGTTATGATTGGAGGAGCCCAACGGAGAGAAAAGATGAACAGTGTAAGCAGATGGATTAGTTGTATGTTGGAGCTCTCTCCAAGTTTGTTAATTAGTTTGTTAGACAGTTACTTAGCTTGGCTGTAAGCTTACCTGGATGTGAAACCAGTTGACTGCAGGCTGAAGTGACTCTTTTCCAGCTGCCCACCATCCTTCTTTTGGGGAGAGGAGGGAGGTGGAGGACATTTTCAAAGCAGGGTATCAGAGCTGCTCTGTTGTATTGTTGCCACTGAAGGTATCTCTATCCAGGACCTTATGCTGAGTTACGGTTTGGAATTGTTGTTACGTGGCATTCTGAAACAAATTTACATTTCTTCTCAACACACATTCACTTTTGCAGGAAATACAGCAGGTGTTGAATTATCCTGTATCTCTTGTTCTCTCTCCAAAAAGAAAAATAGTTATGAGAGGGAACCTATCTTGAACATTTTCCCCCCGTAAAGGACAGACAAGGGAGTACAGAAAATTGCCTGTTTTTTTGTTCTTCCTGCGCATCAAAAGCTGAATTACAAGAGGAGTTGATTACAAGTTTGTTTGTGAATCTGGTGTCAGGTTTTTACTGATGCCACAAGTGCTTGGCTGAAGTGCTGTTGTGTTTACATGCAGTACTAGATGCTGTGTGATCCATTTGTACAAATACGTAGATAAACTTTAATTTTCAAATGAATCTATATATAGGCCTATTGTAAGATTTTCAGATTTTTCACGAGTGAAAGAACCTCTTCGGTCCAGTCATGTATTAAAGTACTACAGTATGTTTTATTCTAGCAGCGCCCAGAAGATTGCGTTCAGTTTAGGGAAGACTTGGTCAACTGGAAGGTTAGATGCAAACCTCGTTAACCCCTTCGTTGCAAGATGCCTCCTCAAAGCTGAATAAAAAAAAATTAATGGTAGCAAAAACAGTAGTAAATGTAAATCTTAAGGGTGAAAGGGTCAGTGGTTAACTACTTCGCTCAGATTAATTTTTTTCGTTTCTTTCTTGCTCCCTCCAGATTTTTTTTTTTTAAATCAATTATTGGAGGGGTTATTGAAGGCAATATCTGACCCCCTCCATTTTGAAATCTTTGCAGAGTTAAATAAATTTGTGTAAAGTTAAAAGAGATGTAACAAAAAATATGTTACTGGACTGAAGAGTTTTAAGATATATAGTGATAACATTTGTTTTATATATCATTGAGAAACACAGTTTGACTCATAGAGCATAATGAAGTGCAGTGTTAGAGTGACCTGTGCTCTTCTGTTTTTGTGGCTTACCTTCTATGAAGGGTTTGTATCATATAATAGGTGGCACTGAGATTTTCTGACACCTCTTTCTTAGCAATTTATTTTTCATATTATTCCTTTATATTATAATGCATGATATATATATTATCTGTGTAATACCAACATTCTTTAAATACCATACAAGAACATATTCAGATGTCAACTGCAGAAATAACTGGAAAGAAAGGTGTGCTTAGAAGCCTCTTAAGCAGACAAGAATGCAGGGCCTAGGCCTGTATGCTGTATGGTCTTTGGAATTTTGTATCAACTCTCTTTTTGCAATTTATGTTGAATATATTGCCTTTATATTTTCTTTTATGCCATTTATATCATTCTATTGACAAAGTTTGAATTAATATTATACAAGAGAATGTGAATATGCCATATGCAGAAATAAACTGACAAGGAAGAGGTCTAAGGAAGTTTCCTATCCATTTGAAAATGCCTCCTCTGTGGTTGCATTGTAAGTGGCATTGGAGAATCCACAACACCTCTTCCTTAGCAATTTATTTTTCTCATCGCAAATCAATATCTTCTTGTATGCTAGTGTTAGCAGTTATGTGAATAATTAAAGCAATAAAAATACTGAACATGAGGTTAAGTTTCGTTTCGCTTCGTTATTAAACGCTCGAACATGTATCGGCCGTGGCCACCTAATGGCGGCTGTCCATGCTACTCGATCTCTGGCAGCCTCCCTATGCAGTCCCTTATCCCTGAGGTCACACTCTATGACCTCGTCGCAGGCCATCTTCGGCCAGTTTCTCGCAACCCTACCCCCAACACTCACACTTCTCACTTTCTGCACCCTAGTGTCATCCCCCATCCTCTCCACATGCTCAAACCATCTCAGTCTACCCCTCCTCATCACAACAACGATACACTCCAGTCCCATTCTTGCTGTCAACTCTTCCATCGTGAACCTAAGCCCCCCTCCCCCCAAGCCTCGCACTCAAGGACGCACTGCACATCCACCTAATCATTTCTGTATGTGTGAGCTCTCGAATATCCACTTCCTTTACTGCCCAGGTCTCACTACCATACATCATTACGCTTCTAACATACTGCATACAATGATGAATTAGCACGGAATTAGACATCTCTCAGTGTTAGGTGAGGTAACAGCTCCCTGAACTTTTTCCAGTTACTCCTCACTCTAGCCATAGAACTAGCTCCAACCCCACCTCCAGCACATAATTTGTCTCCGAAGTAACAATACTCATCCACACACTCAAGAGACTCACCAGCAAGATCAGTTCTTTCACGCCTGGCAATATCCACATGCTCTCCCTGACACACCGCACACATTAAATTAGCGTTATCTAACAGTCTGCCTCATATACACAACATCTTACATGCACCCACTTATCACAAACACTGCACAAGATGGACTTACTTACCATGCCCTGGTGGTAAACCTTATATAGCCACACTCCCTCTTCTCTGACAGTACTGCCACAGGTCCTGGATAACATCACTTTTGTTTTAACTGCATTTACTCTCAAGGCATTGTACCCCATACCATCTCTCCACCTCTTGAAATTTTTCCTCTCTTCCCAATCACTCTTTGTAATCACACCAAATCATCGGCATGAAACATCACGCAAATCTCCCTTCTCTTTTCACCAGGGTGAGAACATCCACATACATAACCATAACCGCTCTAACCAGCCAGTCCTCGATCCAAAGCTTTCTCATTGTCCACTTCACCACCTTCGTAGGGATTCTAACAAAGGCCTCCAAATCAACAAAAACAAAGTACAGACCTCTTTTCTTTCCACTATATTTTTCCGGAAGCCAACGAACAGTGAATATGGTCTCGGTGGTCTCTTTGCCTGGCATAAACCCAAACTGCATCTCATCAGTATTCACATTTTTATCAAACCATACCTTCTAGAACTCTCTCCATTACCATCATTATCTGGTTGAAAAATTTTATGTCTGTAATTTCTTCTTTTCAGAGCATCACCCTTCCCCTTGTGTACATTTACGATCACACTTTTCAGCCAAACTCGGACAACACACTTGTTTATAATCGAATTTATCAAATCAGTACCTAACCTTATTCCTATATCTCCTGAGGCCATGAGCATTTCAGCAGTCAACCCAGACACACCTGCTGCCCTCCCCAACTGCATCATACCTGTTTCCCTGCTCACAGTTGCAGCATCATTCAAAGGCCAAGGTCCAAACCTGAATCCACTGACTCCAAATCTTCCCTGTTCCAGTCAAACTCCTCATTCAGTAACCGGTTATAATGCTCTCTCCAGGCATAATAAGCAAAATAAATTATTGAAGAAGAGGTGTTATGAAGCTTGCTATGTCACTTATAATACAGCCCTGTGTCCTAATGAAGTAAGACAGGAGCATCACCCTTGTCCACTGTGTCTAGGTATAAAATTGGAATTCCATTTCCTGAGACCCAGCATTCCTTTGACATAGAATACACCTTAACATGTTACCACTTTGGTGCTAACACCTACTGTACATGACAGAACCGATTCATTCTGCACTGGTGTGATGATTGTTGCAGGAATGTATTTATGACATGAGTGAATCTTGCGGAAGATCAGGGGGCAGGGTGGCTCAGTGGTAGAACGTCGGACTCGGGACCAGGGGGTCGTGAGTTCGAGACGCCCAATAGCTGTCATGCCGGCAGGAGTAGCGCCCTCCTGTCACCCAGCAGGGCTATATGATCTAATAAGGCCTAGCTCGGGGGAACATTTCCCTTTTCATGGAAGATCGGCAAAATCAGTATTGAAAGGCTTCAAATCCTCAGATTGTTTCCTGCACCGTGTAGATCAAACTTCCATCCCTTCAGACAACAGATATATCTCAAACCACTCAGCCACCACCTCTTACCATCATCAGCAATGTGGAGTATTAACCCTTTGATACCCAGGCAAGGAGTGGCGTTCTCCTTCCATGGAATGTATCCTCTACATACTGATGATGAATTTTGTTTTGTTCTAGTTACTGCAGCCTAGGAACTGATAGGTTAATGAAGGTTGTATGTAACTCCTTTATTGTGAACAGTCACTCCAAAGCTGAATAGAATAATCTGGTGGTAGTATTAATATAGAGTACATCACCGCAGTGAGGCAGTCAGAAATTAATTGTAAAAATAAACTCTTGTTGAATGTCTGACTACTATACAGGCAGCTTTCATCATACATGGTGCTCCACGGAGTAAAGCCGAACACACCATAATCAAAACCAAGATGATAATAATACAGCAGGACATTGAACTAGGGGCATCTAGTGTCTTCGTAGTTCCTCAGCGGAGTGCCAAATATTGTATTTATGATGTTACACCATGAAGAAACTGCCAAGGCACCATGGGTAAAAAAAATAAAATCTTGTCTAACCTCCATTTTCGCGGTTTCTTGATTATGGCACATTTGGCGTTACTGAACGGATAGTCTCGTATATTGTACATTTTCATTTCCATTGCACCAAGTTAGGCATATAAGGCTGTATGCTTAAAAGTTATTTGGCAAAGGGAAAGACAAGCCTATTATTCTTGATGGACATTTATCCAGATAATCCTTGTTATAATGACACCAATTTGACATTCATATTGTTATTAAGTCCACATTAAATTTAACAGAGATTAACCATTTCAGTCTGATTGCCAATGGTAAAGCTTTTTTACCAGTTTTCTCCCAGCATACTGTACCAGTTGTATGGGAAAACTTGTAATACTGTATTTTGGAATACATCTCAAGCACAAAACAAGGTCTTAATGTATTTGACTGACATGATTAGCCCGCATTTTACATTGCAGAGAGCACTCAGCAAGCTTATAGATAACTAATGATAGTATCATCCTTTGTCATCATCATCATCCAATCCTTTTCTGCCTCATCGGGAGCATAGGACCCCAGCCTAGAGTACTGTCTTGTCTATTAAAACAAGTGTGATCTTTTCCATTTGCCTGTGAATGGCATTGTATTTGTAGCAAACTTCAGCTTTCCTTAGATGTAAACACTTACAGGTTCAGTGTAGGTGGATGCCTTAACCCACTAAACCACAGGGCATCAACCACCCAGTATAGTAATTGGTTTCCTGGTTTATGGGAAACAGTTTGGCTTGTTACTCTGTGCAGTCACTCAAAGGTAGTGGTACATGAAGTAAGTACTGTAGGTGGTGGATGCTCCACTTGTCACATGCTTATAGAAAATTTTATTAAAAAATATGGGCTTGCTTGCCTTTCATTTGAGGCTGTAAACTTAAATCATGAAGGAAAGGAAGGCCCCTTGCTGTTGATGTCATGGATCAGGGTCATCTGAATGTAAACCCAGTGAATTGCAGATGAAGTTGCCTTTCTCGTGCAGTACATAAGCCTCCCTTCATAAGACAGGGAAAGAGATGAGGATGTTTGTAGTGCCAGGCAGCAGATTCGCCCGACTACAGTATATTAGCTCAGTCACATGAAGGCGTCCCTGTCCAGCACCTGGTAAGCCCAAGATGCATGTAGACAGAGCCTGTCTGGCATCTTTATATTGTTACTGGTTGCACTCTAATATGGGATAAAGGCTGGTCAGTTCTGTTTCCTGTTTGTTTGCACTATGTAGGCATAAATTTGCCCTCTCTCCACCATGATTTCAGTGCTATAGCAAGAGATAAACATAAGAAAATGATGCTGCTAATAATGAAGTACTATGAGAAGGAGGCAGTGCCATTGTATTGTCTTACTTTGCCACTGGGCTATGTGAAATAAGTTTCAAAAGGATGAAAATATCTGCCTAGTTAAAATAAATGAATTATAGTAACAATAGGCATTCCGTAAATGCCTTTCTCAGTTAGGGAGTTACCATTCACTTCATGATTTAACTTTTAGCTCATGTAATGCATTTTCTTTGCTGGTACCAGAAGATATATTCAGTTTCAGGAGACTTCATTTGTAGTGGCGGGATTAATGAATGTTATATCTAAACTTTTCCATCGTAAAGTTTATCATCACCATCATCATCATCGTCGTCATCATCATCACCGTCGTAATCATCTCTCGTTTTTTCCTACCCAAAGGTTGGGTGTGGTAGGTAAAGAATAAAAAAAGAAAGAAATATAGCAGAAGCATGCCCAGTGAAATGAGCCATATGTTCATTCAATTACCGTTCAGTCTCAAGGAATCCGGACTGCACCTAAATAAAATCCCCTCTAAACAGCAAGAATAAAATCAAAAGTGCTGCATGAGAATGATGGGCTTAATGCCAATTCTTGCTGGTGATGTAATTTTACCACTGTATTCTCTGGTAATTACATATGAATTTATTAATTTATAAGCGAGTTTTTGAACTGAAGGAGCTACATATAGCTTTTATGAACCCTGACGCTACTTTGGTTGTCTTCCAAATTTGAATTAAAATTGCATTGCTATAGCAAGAACGAAATTAATGCCCCTTCACTCCAGTGATGTATTTTCACTTTATTCTAGCTACCCCCATATGATTTTATTAATTGTAGGAATTACCTCTATTAGTGGCAATGTTGATGGAAGCTATATTTAGGCTAATTTTCCTGTTCAAAAAGTCACATTAACTTAACAAACTAGTCTGCATATACAAAAGTATATTTTTAATGCATCCTACTCAGACTTCCCAGCCCCCAGCAGTCCCAAAACCCACACGTCACCAATTTGGCACTACCGTAATACCCATCGTCGGGCTCATACAGGACTGGTGTATTGGTATTAGAAGCAGTATTTTTATGACATGTCAGTGGGTCATATGGTAGATTAGTAAGGTCTGTTTTATTAACATTCAAATTCTTAAACTGTTCCCTGCCCTAGCCAGGAATCGACTTTTTGTCCATCGGGACAGCAGTAGTAATATTAGTTGCTACTCCAGGGTCATCTGGACATGAACCCAATGGAATACAGGCTAACGTGAGCTTTTCCTGCAATCCACCAGCTTCCTTTCATGGGAAGGGAGTTGAGGGATGCTTGTATGGCCAGACAGTGGAGTTACCCATCTATACTGGTGCCACTAAATGAAGGCATCCCTTACCAGCAATAGTCAGAATAAAGTAAACAGTACATCGTCATATGGTCAATAGTCACATGTGTACTGCCACATACAACCACCCGGTCCACACACAGATGTGCTGCTATACTTACATCTATTTCAACTTGGTCTACAACTGCCATCTCTTCATCTTGAATGCTGATCTATAACAAGAGATTATTACATCAAGCAGGTCATAAACAAGTTTTATGGAAAGAATGAAAAGCCGTATTATTATCTTACTCTGCTGGATGAGCCAAGCACTGAATGGAGAGTTCTGAACTGAATGTAGAGCTGTAGTATCATGCTATTCTGTTACAGAACTACAAAAAAGATTAACATTAGAATTTGGTGTTAATCACAGAGAAGTGCTGTGAAAGGATGTAAAGCTGTTCACATCATATCGTATCATTTATAAAGACTCCAACATGCTTGCATGCGTCGGCTTTAATAACCTAATGGCAACACTCCACGCTGCTCAATCTCTGGTATCTTCCCTATTCAGTCCCATATCTCCAAGATCACACTCTGTGGCCTCTCCCCAGCTCTTTTTTTGGTCTGCTTCTCGCAACTCTATACCCGACATTCACACTTCTCACCTTCTGCACCCAGTTGTCATCCTCCATATTCTCAACATACCCAAACAGTCTCAATCTACCCTTCTTCATCATTACAGCAATGCATTCAAATTCTCAACTCTTCAGTTGCAGTCCTAGCCACCCCTTGCCCTTGTATTCAAAGATGCACTACACATCCATCTAATCATTTGTCATTTCTGTACTTTTGAGTCTAAGAGTATCCTCTTCCTTTACTGCCCAGTTCTCACCATACAGCATTACGCTCGTAGCACATGCCTCATATAAAGATCTCTTAGCACGAAGGGTGAGCCCACTCAAAGTTAGGAGAGGTACTAGTTTCCTGACCTTCCTCCAACCATCCATTACCCTAGCCACAGAGCTAGTGCCAGTAGTATTGACTTATTTTGCCAACGAAATGTACCAACAGGTATACATTAGAATATGGTGCTAGTCACAAAGCAGTGCTATAGAAAGGATGTAGAGCTGTATTACTGTCACACTGTGCCATTTAGTTAAAGGAAATAAACTGTAATAAGACAAATATATCTGCCAGGTTAAGGTGGGCGAAGTATAACATGCTCTACTCCCCTGTCCCTATCCACCCCAAACTTTGACTCAACAGGCTACACGACCACATTCTTGTTGGTTTGGGAGACAGCATAACATCTCTAAGCCATTTATATACTGTGCATACATGTATTACATTTTCACCTGTATGGCACTGATACAAACTATGGTTTGAACGTGCTGAGAGCAGGGAGGAGGAGGATTAGCTAAGCAGGGTCAAGGGTGTGAATGTGGAGAAAAGAACAGCTAAAGGGAAACTGAAGATGTGGTGTGAGGTCCTGCTTAGATATTTATGGGTTAAAGAATACAGCAGGAGAATGGTTCAAGTTTATCACAGGGAGAGTTGCCATTGGGTGAAAGGACCTACACATGTTAATATGGTCAGTGGTCACTAAACATATATGTAAACATAAACAAGATAAAGGAATATCAAGGTATAACATATAGAATAAGTCTTTAAGGATAAGAGTGACATGTCTCTTATGCCAGCAGGAATATGAACCACCAAGTATGCTTCATCTCATAAAGTATTATTGTAGTCGTAGAAGCTACCTTGACCTCAGGTACTGGCTGTTAGGCAGGATGGGGCAGGGTACGGCAGGTACTGATGTTGTATTATTAACCACTTCAGTTCAGTGTCATAGTTTTTAGTTTATTCTTCCTGCTGCCATAAGAATTTATTTCAGCTTAGGGGAGACATGGTACAGAGAAGAACGTTACTGAAGGCTATATCTAACCCTTCCAGTTTAAAAAGCCCCTCTTAAGACACCAGGTACAGAATAGAAATCCAGTGCAGGGTTTCATTAAGGCCTGGAGAACACTAAAAGACCTAGGTGCCTATTCTGAGCTTGGTGTTTTCGCTAAATTATCTGAATCTTCAATATA